>JANIEQ010000703.1:0-35175 GCA_024708375.1 Oxalis stricta | reverse complement strand
TTTTGTGTGGGCGAAGATGAATTTAGCTTTATTTCTGACACCTCTTGTATGAGAAGAAGCTTGTCTTCTTCCTTGAGCACAGATAGCAACTTTCTGAGCCAAATTTCATTATTTATCAAATGTATCGTCGAAAGCAAGTCTCAGCTTCTTGACTGGTATCGATTTTCTTACGATCCAGCCAACTTTTACAATTCAAAACTTGCGATATAGAAGCCAGTATCACTCGCCTGATTCTGATTTATCTTTCATGATTTTTCAGGCCCTTATATATTGGCACATTTTATTCTTTTAAATTTAAATTTATTTTTGTGAATAATAAATACTCCCTCAGTTCCAAATTAATCAGTTCCAAATTAATCGTTATTTTTATGGGTTAGACGATTGATTAATTAGGGGACGGAGTTAGTATTAAATAGCAAACGCACTCTGTCCCAAAATCCGAATATTTTGAGGCAATTTCTTCGTTTGCGATATTCATAAATCTTTCCAAAATTCATTCGTCCGTCAGTCATTCTGAACGGACACATTATGGATTGATTACATTTTTTTGACTAATTTTTCTGTTCTGATTATTATCATCATGTATTGTCTCGAAGTTGCAAAGATACTTAAAATAATTCATTCATATTAAATATATCTCTGTACAACTTTGTATCTAATGTACTTTTTGTATCTTAGTGTATACACTTAGAAATAACAATCGACTAGTCCATTTCCCTAGCCTAATCTTCGGAATCGAATCAGTCGATTGCCAACATCTTTGTATACTATTGCCGCTTTGGACCATGATTAGAATCATAAATCTCATTTTATCATCAAAAAAATATCCATGGATTGAATTGAAATTGACATCCAATCAGTACATGTGATGTCATGGAGGGTTTTAGCTTGATTGACATAAGAAAGAGACGCAAAAATAAATTGAACCATTTTATTTATTTTTTTCCTAATCAAATCTTAATAACAAAATATCTTAATAACAAGGTAATGCAGACAGTATTAAGTATTCAACATTCATTGTAACAAGGTCTAAGTGTTCTTGACATAAGACTAGTAAGTTTCCTATTTGACAATTCATAACGTGCCGGGATAAATTCTGCTGCGTCTCCGATGATCTTGTTTTCCGGTAATCCCATCTCTTGAACCAATTTTTGTGCATCGTACTCGGTCTCGACAATGCTGTCGAAGCAGATGTACCTGCCATATGCATTCTTGTTCATTGCCTCGTATACTTGTACATGAGCCTCAGCCAATGTTATTACATCAACAGTCGCTAGAATTCCATCGGCAAACATCTCCCTAGCTCCTGCATAATGCCAAATTAAAATGGCCTATTAGCTTTTATGCCCTCGATTCAAAATAATCGTATATTTCGTATTTGCGTATCATATAATTTCATCCTTCTTAAAGAATAAAGAATCAATGTATGATGTATCTAGACATAATTATGTATGGTACTAATTTAATGTAAGAGCAAATAATTAACCGGAGGTTGAATGACATGAATATTTTTACCTTTGAGGTATGCAATGGTTGCAGTAGGATTCCGGTGAATGACTTCCGGCCCAGTAATAAGACCAGGGCAAATAGTTGTAAGCTTTATCCCTCCATCATCATTTGCGATTTTCCATGCCGTTTTCTCTGCCTTCGACTTGCCAAATGCATACCACAGCTGCAAAAATTTTACATCAGATCGATTCCACTACATCTTACACATTTATATTGCCATTGATAAATATTTTGGTACGGATGTTCTAATTCTTCATCAAGAATAAGTAGTAGCTTATGCTTAAATTAATGGTATACCTTTTTATCTTTGCATAGGGACTCATCACTCCAAGATTCATGGTTAATGACATCTGAGAGATCATGTAGAGTGCCGTCTCGCCAAATGCAAGCCAAAAGTGAGGATGTGAGCACACAATTCTTAACCGACTCCGTTCTTGCACATGCCTTGATTACAGTTTCAGCAACTTTCACTTCTAATTCAGCCATGCATTTCTATTTACAAGAATTTATATTATATGAACATTAGAAAGAAGTCATATATAAACAAAATGATCAAATTAGAATAAATCATTCCACTGAGAAATAGTTTGACAACTCAACGTCTAGTTTCAAGCTACATCAGATTTTGTGATTCATATGAAATCTCAGAATGTAATTAAATCAAATACTCCCTCCGATCACAATAAATGATGTTTTATAATTTTAAATTCATTGAAATAAACATGTATCTAATCAATAATATTAATTAGTTATATATTAAATGAATTAAAAAATATAAAACATTCCGATGGAGCTAGTAAGAATGAAATGTGAAAATAGAAAGATACCATTGTGGTTGTTGTAGTATGTTTGTTAGTTGTTACTACATTCTTTCTAGATCATTGTGTGTGCATGTCCACAGAGTTTGAAAGACGAAAAGATACTTTGTGAAAGTTATTAGTTAAGGAAAAATTACATTGTCAAAGTAGTCTTATAGAAAAAAAGTAGTCTTATAACCATCAAAAAAGAAAAATAGTCTTATAGTCGTGGAATCATACTACTCGGTTTCTTACTCATTAAGTGGGTAGATAAACAAAAAAAGATTTGAAAAAATATGAGTGAGTCAAGTTTTACTTCCTGGGCTCTGATTTGTTGTAGCAGGTAATAAACTTGTTGTTCACATGTCGAATGACAAGTGTAAACATTTTATAAACTTTATAACACCAATGTCAAATGCAGCTCAATAGCCCAATTTAATGCTTTAATTTACTTTTTTCTTTTTAAAAAATGCTTTAATTTGCTGATTTAAAACATACTTCATTTCAGTTGTATGGATTTTGATTTTGGCTATAATACATGATATGATATAAAAAATTCAAATATTTTTTAGAGAGTTTCTCTTCACAACTCAAATGTTATATTTTAATTTATAGATTAATTAAATTATTTTATAATTTTAATTTATAAATATTTAATTCAATTTTAAATTTAAAAATTAAATTTATAAAATAAAATAAACAAATCTAGAATTATATTTTTTTATCTTTTAATTTATATATCACTCATGTGATATAATTTAAACTTTTAATTTGAAATTTGTAGTGCGGATGTCTAATATATGAGAAGAGACTTGTTGAATTAGAACAAACTTTGAAGATGAAGGATTGTCAAAAACTTTAAAATAGACTTAGCGATTGCCCGGTTTGAAACTAGAATTGAAAGAGGTCAAACCGAACCGGTCAATCGTTTCGGAACCGGAATATATTATGGTTCCGGTGCCCCACATTAGAAAACTATTCGATTCGTTCTCTATTCGATTCGTTCTATAAATTTAAGAATCCTAAATTATTGGGTTTCAACTGCTGTATCGAACCGGACTGGATTGCAGACATGTCTACTTTAAAAATGAATTTTAATGGTAGTTGTAGCCTGTAGGCATCATGATCAGCTAAACGAGTTGGACATTTATGTAACGTGATTAATTTCGGTACGTATATTAGACGAATGCAATTGAATTTCAACATTCGACATGTAGAATTTCATGATAAAGATTCAAACTAAGAAATTCCCATTTTAGAAATAATAAAAATAAAAAATAAAAATGCAATTTGCAAGAATGGAAAGGAAACTCACAGTGTAACCAGAAAGTCCGGCAGGGTCAACGAATGCTGAGGTGTGAAAGACGCCACGACAGCCGTCGATTGCTTCTGATAGGCTTTGGATGTCCGTTAGTTTAGCCATCACCGCTTTTAAATTATTTTTACTATTTGCAATCGATCTCATTTCCCCTGATATTTCCATCTCCTCAATTTCTCCATATCACCTGCATTATTTATTTTTATTTTAATACTAAAACTCAATCTTTTACTCTAATATTTTCCAATTTAATTCTAAATTATAGTAAAAAATAAATCAAGTAAATCATATTTCTTGCCGACTCAAATAAACAAACAGATTATGTCATATTAGCTTACGAATTCAAATCAAATTGGAATAAAATAATTATTCCTATCAATTTCCGCAATTTGACCAAGTAATGAGCAATACATGAACATTGACATTAATACTAGCTTACGAATTCAAAACAAATTAGCTAAACTTGACTATTTTCTGGACAAATAGATGAACACTGACATTAATACTACCTCCGTAGGGACGGATGGAGTATTAATTCTTTATATATATTATTATAATATTGATTAATGCACCTTAAATCGTCAACAACAACAAACATCAATTTCACCATACAAAAGTCGGGAAGAAATGAATGAAATACAGAGTACCACATTCATAAAAAAATGAATCAAAGAAACAGAGAGGTTACAAACTCTCTTAAAACTTAAACCAACGAAATGATGAATTAAGTTCGACAAAATTTGGACTAAATAAATAAAGTAATAGTGTTTTAAATATTAGTAATTACCTTCATTATCAATAATGATGCGGACGGAGAAGCCGTGAAGAAGAAGACGGTTAACGAGAGCTACACCAAGATAAGAAACGCCGCTAGTCACACAAACAATCTTCTCTTCCACGTCATCAACGCCGTTGAATCGATGATTGATGAATCCTTCACCGTCTTTCCTCCGGTTAATTCCTGCACACGCCACCAACATCCGCCGGAATTCATCCATCTCCACCTCCCGGCTCTCCGCCGTCCGTACAATTCCCATCTCTCTCTCTATATATATCTCTTTCTCTCTCTCTAGAAAGTAAATTGTAAAGAGAGAGATTGTCTCTGGCTTTGTGTTCTTTAGATGTGTGTGTGTACGTGAAGTGTGGGTTTGAAGAAAGAAATAAATGAGAGTATTTAAATGAGAGCGTCAAATAGTAGTCATGCAATTTACATGTGAATTTACATTTTATTTTTAAAAAATAATAATAATGTTAGCTAACTGGCTCGGCTTAATTAGCTCAAATCTGAGCCACGATTTTTTTTTTTTTTTTTTTTTAAGTTTGAGCCACGATCTTGTCGAAAATAGATGAAATACATCCATTTTTTTATTATTATTTTGACAGTCTACAAAAATTATTTATATTTTATTAGAATCTATTTAAATTATTTCTATATTATACATAATATGCAAAATAAATAGTCTTCGAGTATGTAATTAATGCAGTATTTGAAAAGATTGGTTGATGAAATAGTTTCGAACCAGCTGTAGAATTTTTAGATAAATATTTTGTATGGTGACAATTAAAATAAAAAATTGTAAATATATTCGAGAAGATGTAGAAAATAATATTTTTGTATATTGACGTTAACATTAAAGATAACTATTTTTTTTTTGAAGTTAAAAAAGATAACTATTGACTAATTAACATTTATAATGTGAATCAGTAGCATACAATGAACAAGAAGGTTAATTTTCCTAGTTTTTTTCTCTGAACAATCTTATCCTTCCTTGCTTCTATATACACTACGCCCATCGAATTGTAAGAATATTCAATGCTAGTCATCGATTTTTAATCCGCAAAGTCGCACCAGAAAATTAATGTAGCTTTAAAAAAAATGAATGTACATTATATTATTCATGTGTATCAAAATATATCGAGATAACATAAATAAATTATTTTATTTTTCAAAATATTAATTTATGCACTTTTATAAATTTCAAAATTAAATAAAAACTTTATAAAAACATGTATGTACCTTCAATCCATCAATAATTTTTTATATATAGATATTTCATATCCATCCATCAATATAATAATGGAGGAAAGGATAAATAATGAATAATCGGGGTAGGTACGATATGAGGCTTAGATTTTGCCGACGTGTAATAACTTTGATTTAATGCCAAAAAATGATATCTGCTTTTTTTTTTTTTTTTTAATTGGTAAAAAGTTTGTGATCGATTACAATTCCATCGGCTTGGTTCGAAGAAGGAGGAAATGGTGAGCCGGGTAAGTGAAAGAAAGGAATCGGGACCTCACGTGTTGAATGACCGCTACGCACGGGACGGCCGATTTCTAGTGTAGTCGTCTACTACCCAGCCAAGAGGAAGAGAAGTTGTTGAAAACTGATACAATCACACGTCTGTCGCCTACCCTTTCCTCAATGCCAACTTAAATTCCCAACTTACAAATTTGTTACTCTCTCCGTATCCACTATATTTTATATTTATAGTATTCATTTAATTATATATGTATATAATTAATAATTTTTGTTATATGTATTTTTTCGATGTATCTAATAAATAAAATTTAGATATTATGATATAAAGATAGTAATAATTATCACATTGCAATAAGTGTACTCTTCATTTAAAATTAACCGATTAATTTAATTTTTTTTCGTATAGGAAAGTATAGTTGTATGTAAGCTGATATTTAATGAAATATTACGGTATAACATCTATATGTTTTAGCACAAAAATATTTATCGATACGTATGCGTTTTTATTTTAATACATATCGCAGTATGTATTTAATGATTGGAGAGATCTAGAATTAGTCACTATCTTCATTTAACTTTTTTGTCTGCTATTTATTATAAAATAAATAAATCTTTTTCGTCAAGTCCCAAATATATCCCAAAACCACGATACTTAATAGCGTTAAGGAAGTACACTAATTAATAGTAATTTGTCGATGTTTAAGTCAATATCAAGTTACTTATTGAATTCATACATTTTAATATACCGTATTTGAAAGCATGTAATTTTAGGTGCATTACGAAATTTTGTACAAAGATGTACAGATTTGCAAATATATTGATGTATTACGTGCATTTAAACTTAATGCATATAGTCGTAAAATCAATGTAAATATATGTTCGATCGATCTTCAAAATATCGGCAGAGAAATTGCCCTTTCTCCCCCCCCAATTGAAAACTAGGTTTTAGAAATACGCATGAAGAATGTTGCGATGAGGTAAAACCAGACGTATATAAGTATGAGCGTTTTTCGGTTCATTAAATTTGAATACTTAAAATCTAATTTAAATGATGTTGGATGATAATAACCTGATTTCTATATTGAGCAATGACAAGCATTGAGATGCCATATTTGATATGTTCCTGTTTCATATCAAAATCTGGCAATGAAAAATTATACGCTTGAAATGGTCTACAACACATACTTTTCACAAAACCAAATAAAAAACCATACATGTGTAGACACTATACACCGTTAAACACATCCATCGACATTTTACAATTGGTTAAAGTTAGGACAAGCTCTTGGCCTCCGGCTACACTTTCTTATATGGAAAATATCGATAGCCATTTTAATTTCATACATATTAGAAAGTGGTGAGATTAACCGATACAATTGTCGATATATTCGAGTGAATGAATCATCTCTCATGCTAAATTATCAACGTATGAAATTTGTTATGATAATTGTTATTTAATTAATTATGACGAATTATAGATACATATTACTGTAGATCTCGACGAAATGAATATTTTACATGTTTATATTATTAGAACTTGATAAATAATTAAGAAACTCAAATCAACTCACTTTAGACTAACATCCATTAACAACAATTTTTTTGAAGATTCCACAACAACAATTAAAAAGGATATTATCTTCACTTAATTTAGATTCAAGAAAAGCCTTCTTAGCTTCTTCCTATGGGCTCTGGTGACTCACTTAACGAGTGCAGAAAATTAAACAAATGATAAATCCAAGTAACGACCAATTCGCACTTACCTAATTTTTCAGTTAGCCCCCAATTTAAAATAATGGTCAAAATATCTAAAAGGTCAAAATCTATTTTATATGGTAGGAACTTTCTCCATTAATAAAATAACTTTAATCTGATCCTACAGAATTAGATCACGCTAATAATAATATGCCGATTGACGATATAAAAACGATAGTCGTCATATTTAGTCGTTCTTAGAGATAAGATTGGTATGGCAATAAGGAATATTTGTAATAAAATTGACCATGAAAATTGTATTTCTAGTCAAAATGTATGACCATCTATTTAGTTTCAAGAGGAATTCGAAGAGTTTGGTAGGCGAGATAAAAGAAAAAAAAATTTGGTAGACGAATACATGATTTAATTTTAGAAGTTTAAGCATAATTTCGATATAAATTTGGAAAGAGTAAAGCATCAGAATAAAAATTCCATGAACTCGTATTTTTTGTGCTTATATATTTAAAATTGGAATCTTCAACTCTGTGAATTATAAATTACTAGTCAATGGGCATCGTCTGTTGACTGAAAGTCCATACATTTGAAAATTAATAATTTAAATATATCTTTAATAATTATATAATAATTATTTATATTAAACATTATTAAATATATGTCAAATATTATATCAAAAGGGATTATTTTAACTTTATATCAATTATAATTATTTTGATTTTATTTCAAAATCTACAATCCCATTAGAATCAAAATTTTATTTTGTTTTTAAAAATAATAAAAGTAGCAAAACGTAAAAATTACATATCAAGATTTGATTAGATAATAAAATTTATAATTGCATCTAATCAATTCAATTTTTCCTATTGTTTGAAATATAAGATACACTCATTTTAATTAAGAATTTGGAAAAAAAATAGTGGGATTTTTATTAGGAATAATAGTTTAACAAAAAATTAGAAAAATAATAATATATTATATTTTGATTAGAATTTTTTTTAACAATATGTCCGTTTGAATAGGATAAAAGAAGATATGTCCGTTTTAATTATAAATAGGAAAAAGAATATAATGAATTTTAATTAGGCTAAATTATTAATTGTTTGAAAAATAAAATATGCCCGTTTTAATTAAGAATAGAAAAAAATATAGTCTATTTTATTAGGAATAATAGCATAATAAAAAATTAGAAAAATAATATATATTGTAATTTGATTAGAAATAATTTTTTAATAATATGTCCGTTTGAATAGGGAAAAATAATACATGTCCGTTTCAATTAAAATATATATAGTGTATTATAATTTGTTTAGAAATAATTTTTTAAATAATAGATAGAAAATTGATTAGGAATAAAATTATTATATTAGAAAAAAATAAGTGAAAGATAAAAGAGAATAGGAATCTCATATGATTAGGAATAAGTAATTGATAGAATTTTATTAGGAATCATTATCTTATTGTTTTTGATTTCTTAATTAATTCTTAATTAGAATAGAAAAAAATATTGATTTAAAATTATAATATTTGATTCCTAATTAAACTCAAAAACTTAATTCCTAAATTAAACGCCATGTGTCGGATGTTGATTTGACAATAAAATTTGCAATTGAATTGCAATTGGAACAAATTGAACAAATTGAGAAGTGTTTCTCTATTATATATAAGATTTGCATTCTTCAAGATTATAAAAATATTATCGTAAATAATATGAATCACGGACGTGATGAATGAATAGAAAGATTTTAAAATCGAGATCTGTTGACCAAATAATTATTCGAAATATTTTGATTCTGGAACTCAAAAGATCGATTTTCCATGAATTCAATGGGTTGGAATGAACTACCTTCACATCGTCAAAATTGATTTAAAAAACTCTAAAATAGAAACATGTGATAAAATAGATTGTAATGGGCTTAAATAAGCACCTTATTATTTTGGGCCTTAACATGAATGTATGGTAGGCCCATTTATAAAAAGGAGGCGACAGATAGACAAACGCTCTTCATCTCTTCCTCTGGAGAAGAAAGAAAGATGAATATGATTTCACAGCAAAGCTTTCCCTTACCTCAGAAGGAGCTCAATCGACATTAAGGTATAATAATAATTAATTTCTAATAACTTCACAGTATAATCCACTTTGGGCTAATCTAGTTAAGCTAATTTGATTGTTTTACTTGATAATCATTCATATCCTGCCTTTAATTTTAGCTTGTTTTTCGGATTGAACAAATTTTATAGATAACACTTCTATCTTTTGTGTTGATTTTGGTTTATTTGGATTATGTTTAAGTGAAGAGAGTTCATTACGTAGTTTTAGGTACAAAATGTTATGATCTGGTCACTTGGATTTCTTCATTTACTCTCTCTCTCTCTCTCTCTGTTTTTTTTTTTTTTTAATGTTCTTGACAGGGCAATAGAACAGATATTGTAATTTTGCGGCTATGATGATCAGTACCTTGTGAGTTTTTTTATTAGCTTAAGTAGTAATTTACACTGTTTCAGTGAGGACGAACATTTTAACATAAAGGATTGTTCGTTTCTGCAGGTTCTTGTTACTCAAATAGGATGTATGGGAACAATACTGCATGCCAGGTGTGCATTTTCAACCTTCAAATAACAATTATATTGGCCTGAGATAATGATATGTAGGGTCTAGAAAAATAAACTTAGAAATTGATGTTTAGGGTTTTCCATCACTTTCTACAGTAATTGTATGTTATTCTGCAGTACAACTTACTAGTAGGTTTGTATAAATTTATTTGAAACCTTTCTAATACAGAAGCGAATCATGGCCACATGCTAGTCTTCTATCCCGAAATTTACTCGAAAATTATGTCTTAAGTTTGTTCTTGTCATCAACAACCTAAAGTATGAAATCTGTATACACCTCAATCATTGGTGTTACTAATTTCTATAACGATGCTTGAGTTTTTTGTAAGTAGAATTTTTATTTCACCAAGGCAAACCGCCATAAACATGTTTACACGCAATAACGGATAAAATAAAGGCGCTATTCTATACAAAACGCCATTGTTCTATCAATCTATCAAAATTGCCATTCTTAATACAAGTTGAATAACAAAAAACTGATTCTCTAATCTCACCAATCGCCCTTCTAAAACTGACCGGTTGGTTTTTGAATACGCAATCATTCCTTTCTTTCCAAATATAGTATATAGTTGCACAAAAGAGATGACGTCTCAATATTGCCAACTGCGATTTCCCTTTAGTCCTCCTACACCACCATTCTAGTTCTCTTAACCATGGCTTCGCTTGTCTTGATACACCAGCAAAACCCATAACACCATCCCATATTGACTTTGAAAAGGAACATTAAAAAAATAAGTGATTCCTAGTTTCAATCATACAACCACAACAAGGACACACAGAATCCTCACACATTCCCCAACGATGTATTCTTTCTTTAACAACCAATCTGTTCAGTATTGCTAGCCAACATACAAACCTGTGTCGAGGAATCGGTCCTCTCCCCCATACCAGAGTCGCCCAATGTACAGATTGAGGACTTTATACGTAAAGCATTATAAGCTGAGGAGATTGTAAACATACCTGACTTGCTAGCTTTCCATATAATCTTGTCCGGCGTATTCTCAACTCTGAACCCTTCGTACCATAGTCCAGGCTTCTACAATATCAGGACTAATAGGATCCGGTAGCTGCCAGCAACCTCTGGTGTATATCTGATGGACTTTGCTGTCCCTTGCAACCTCGACATCATCAAAACAAATCTCTGGGAATAAATCATGCAACGCTCCTCTAGACAACCATGGATCAAACCAAAATGAAGCATTGCATTCAACACCCAACTTATACTCATAAAACTGTTTAACCTCACCCCTAAGATCAATCAAGTTCCCCCATGCTGCACTTGCATCAGGCGGCTTCCTTAATCCCCGAAACTTAATCTTCTCATTTTTGTCTCAGTTAGCCACAAAGCCCACAACGAAGCTTTATTCGTCAATATAGTCCATATTTGCTTGCTTACCGCAGCCCTATTCCACACGCCAGTCTATTACACCCAATCCTCCTTCAATCTTCGGTTGACACACCGATTTCCAAGCCACTAGACTTTTTCGAGACTCATCCAAACCCGTCCATAGAAAAGAACGACACTTGGCATCAATAATTTTAATGATAGCCTTAGGCAAAAGGAAAGCTAGACACCAAAATACTTGTAGGTTCCTCAAAACAACATTCACCAATGTCAATCTACCTGCATATGATAGCTTCTTTACAGCCCATCCCCTCAACCGAGCATCCAACGCCTCCACCGAGGTAAACAATGGACTTTCTTCAACTTCGTAGATATCAAAGGAACTCCTAAGTATCTTACTGGTAAAGTTCCCAATTGAAATCCACACTCTCTGAGTATCAGCTCCTTCTTCTCCATTATGTCCACTGCTTGAAGTAAATGTAAGCTCTTTTCATTGCTAACCTGAAGACCAGAAAACCCATAGAAACAATCCAGTTGAGCTTTCAACCACAAAACTGACATCTCCTCCCCTACTGAATAATAACAAATCATCTGCAAAGCAGAGATGATTCAGTCTTATATTCTCGCATCCCTTATGGAATCTGAAATCTACAGGAGTCTTCACAAGCTGTCGAGAAAGAACCTCCATTATCAACACAAACAGTAGAGGTGATATAGGGTCTCTCTGCCTAAGCCCTTTCTTCCCTGGAAAATAACCTTCCAGTCCTCCGTTTATCGACAACGAATAATAAACATTCCTTACACACACCATAATCCACTTCACAAACCTATGTGGAAACCGAAAGCCATACAACACTTCTTCTAAAAAATCCCAATCTAGCAGAGTCATAAGCTTTACGAATATCTACCTTAATTGCACAAAATAAATCAGGAAGCTCTCTATGGTAGTTTCGCACAAGTTCATGGGCCACAAGGATATTATCCGTGATAGAACGTCCAGAGACAAATGCTGACTGTAACGGGTAACTATTGTAGGCAAAACAGATGCAAGTCTAGATGTAAGTACCTTAGAAATGATCTTATATATGACTGTACAGCAGGCTATTGGTTGATAGTCCTTAAGTCCTCGAGGAGCAGCATTCTTGGGAATAATTGTTAATGTCGTCGAACAGAACTGCTTCACAAGTTTGCCAGTACGAAAAAGACCATTACTGCTTCTGTAATCTCATGCCCCGACAGTCCCCAATGATGCTTGAAGAAAGCTGAGGTGAAACCATCAATTCTAGGCGCCTTGTTCTCGTTAATACTCCGCAAAGCTTGTTTTATTTCTTCTCTTGAGACCTCCCTTATTAGCCAGTCCCCATCCCCATCTGACACAACATTACCACTCTCCAACACTGCTGCCTGAAATGGGACTCTTCTTGTGCGTATTCTGGCCCAAAAGCAGTTGATAATACTCCACCATACATGCGCTAATAGCCCCCTGTTCAGTTATAACGATGCTTGAGTTATCATGCTTTATTTGCTATTTTACGCCAGCATTCTTATAAAGAGCTAGTTCATAGAAAGGTAAACATTTTTCTTCTTTGCTAATAATATTTGACTGGTATCCTATTGTTATTGTGTTTTGTGTCTTGATAGTTCATTAAGATCTAAATTAGCAATATATGTTGTACTTCCAGGAGGGAGGAAGGGATATCAAACAATCCAAATTTTAGCGTGTCTGTAATATTTGGCAAAAGGGACGAGGTGATCTATTCTAGCATGTGCTTTAGCTTGTTATATTTTCCTTCGTGTATATCTGTAACATGGCTCGTCATTGGTTGTTAACTAAATGTTAAATGTGCAGCCAATGCTGGAGACATGTGCGCGTAAGATTATTGAACACATAAGGTATGCTTCTAATTCACCAATTTGATTTCATATCTCCTACGAATATTACTCTATATTAAGAAGCTTCTTTACATCATAAGTTCCAAATCATGAACCTTTTATAATTGACATTTTATTTTGCAGTGCCTCTGGCTCCCTAAACCATTGTTGCTCTCGCTTGGTCTGAAAGACCATTCCAAGGTAGTATTCTATCATGATATAAGGACTCGCATCACCATTTGTTAATTCTAGTTTGGAGAAATCATTGGTTAGTTGGGTTGTTATGCAGGAAACATTGAAAGAAATCATTTCTGCTGTTACTGGGAGAATTGCATCTGGCAGTAGTACTGTTGCTGGGATTTCAGTTTCTCCGTTCGGCAATCGTGAAGCCCTTCCTGATTCGACGCTGATGAGTTTAGTACACAGGATTTGGTGACTTCGCACGAACGGCATTGTAACCGGAAACCAAGTAATTTGTTGCATTAGCTGGAAAGAAAGAAAGGAAATAGGATAGAAAGCATTAGGGACCCGGGTTTGCTCCATCTTTACTCTACATTGTTTTATATCAGATGCTGTGTTACAGGTCATACGTAAATTATACTGAGTGTTTTTTTTTTTTTTTTTTTTAAATATTTGTCGTCCCAATTTGGAACTGCTATCTCAATTCTCAGGGTTACTAATTACAGTATAAATATAAATGTATAATGAGATATGGATTTAGCTCTGTAATGATTTTCATGTTAACTGCATTTCTGTTTTGTAAAATCTTGACAATAGTACGCAATAAATCACCAACTTTGATTAAATTAAAAGAGAGAAAAATCGACTCGTATAGAAACATACTCGTACATGACAAATGAGATTAACTTCGACTACTTGATGAATTTAATGATCACAATTCACAACTGCATTGAACTCTCAATTGTATATGCCAGAAATACTCGACACCCCTATCCAAAAGTTTCTGGCTCCGTCCTATGGTTAGCTAAATTGGTCGAGCGAGCGATTCCCTGAGCGGAACACTTTATATCTTATTTGAGCTGAGAATTCAATTGCTTTTCTAACTGCAAAAGAAATCATAACGAAGTCTAAGATTCTGAACGCACCATAATAAACTACGAAAATTACGATATTCCATAAAACTTGGTGATCTTATTTATAAACAAACCTGAGTGTTTTTTGAACCTCAGTCTCTACCCTCTCAGAAAGGCTTCCGATCTGACATCGAAGAAGAGATTTATTAGTTGTCAAAATAAGGTTGAAACTACGAGAATGATATTAACATATAGGTTTAGCTTAGCACAGACCTTTGCTGCAATTGAATCACCCGAGAATGAAGTTCCCGTTCCCTCAACATTTGCAGGAGGTATCTGAACATAGTAAAAGTAACAATATTTTAAACAACAGCCATTTCCAAAATACTTGAATTAATGTAATACCATAGCGAAGGACGGGTTATAAAAGAAATGGCTTATATATACCTGCAAAAGTTCATTGCTACCTAACTCAGCTGACTCCACATTCTTGCCTGTTAGAAAGATTAAATAGTAATGAGCCAATGAAGTATAAAGAGAGGATGAAGAGAAAAATCTGATCGCATGAGAGAACTGGTATACCGGTAGTTTGCTCTACATATTTTATCGCTCTAATGATTTCTTCCTGCCAAAAACAATTTCTCATGCATTATACTTTGAACTTTGAAAAATGTCTAGGGAATGGGAATAGATATGGATTATGTATTGTAAGTACCCTTTGTATGGTGTTTTGTTGCAAGATGCTATGTAATGACGCAAGAATTAGCCGCAGATGCAAGGATCGTGGACGTGGGGCTGCCTGAACCTCCACTAGTAGGGGCCAAAGAAACTACTAGATCCCTGAATGGAAAAACGAAAAATAGTTACAGAGCCATTAACTAGAAAACACCTAAATTGGCCAATTGAAACTGTGCTCATAACAATTTTTAATGGAGGAATACCTTTGGGGCTGACATCTGCTGAAGTGACTTTAAAGCGTCCCTTGCGTTCGCACGACTGCTCCATTGGGTGCATCCTCGGCTGCAACATGCCGACATGACATAAAAATAGATTTGTAACAAGAAAATTATCCATCATGCTCCACACTCTGTATGTATTTACTATAATAAATAAGTATAGAGAGAGAAAGGAATACCAGATGAATTAGTATCTCTTCTTGAAGACACAACGGGCCACTATACTTCGCTCAGCTTGATTCTTGGGCTGTTGAAAATCCCTACAAAATAGTTTTGAAATCCTGAGTTTTAACAAATGTACATCCAAATTCTCACTCAATTAATCGCAAGGATTGGAGAAACTGTCTCTATTAGCTCTTTCCAAACTGCGTACGACAGTGGCATCGTCACATTAAAATATGCTAATCACATTGCAGTTTAAAATGAAACTATGTAACTAAAAATTAAAACAGAATGATGTTCTTCACAAACAAAGTTACCTTTCCCCATCAACAGTCTTTTTATATGAAAATGAACTTTCTGGTATTAGTGATCCACTTAAATATACTTCTTTAGACGTGGTATTGAGTTGCTTGTGCCCTGGATTACCACTCTCGTTTCTTTGCTTTCTTGGCCCAATACCTCTGATGATGACTCAGGAAAAAACTGTCTTTCTGAATCTGGTCCGCCAACACCTGCCCATGTTGGGCTGGTAGGATCCTCCTCATCCTCACCAACATCAAAGCAGCCTCTGCAAAGCAAAGAGCACGGAATAAATTCCATTATAAAACTGAAAGAACTCAAATAATAATAGTATTAGTAGACAAGATTGTCATTAAAAATGGTTTATATCTACAAATTACAATTTTTCCTATTTGCCAAGTTTACGCTATAAAACTGGTTTTAGAAAACAATTTTAGCATAACAACTATCACAAGGTTTTTGTTATACAACAAAAGTGTATGAATTTAACATACAAGAATGGAGTAACTAAAGAAAATAGCCATACTTGAGTGCTTGAAGTGGTTTAACGGGAAAAGATGCTAGTGGGCTCTCCAAATCATGCAAGTCATTGTACCCATCCTCCTGAAGCTGATAAAAGGTGGATAACAAATTTCAGCCAAATGAGAAACAAAATTGTACCAGAGAAACCATAGCATACAGGCACAGAAGCCCGCAATGAGGTTTGACTACATGGGAGTATTGAGGAACCTCTTGACTAGGTGAATCATTCGATTGATCAACCCTTTCAGGAGATAGAGTCTCTGCTGAAGATCCGACACTGTAATGTTTGTCCAGCTGCTTTGAGTTCATGTCTGCATCTTCAGCATTTGGTATGGGATCATCGTCAGGAAGCTGTGAAAATGACAGTGCTTCCAGTGAGATCTAACTGAACAAAGTGTCTGTAATTGGATATATCACAGTTCTAAAAATTTGTTTCACTTCTTCAATCCTTTAGGTTGGAAAACTAGGAAAGTGATCATCCATCAAACTAGAAATGAAACTACTCACAAGGGCAGCTTGACTTTTTAGATCTTCAAGGTTGAAATTCCAGGCACTGATTCCTCTAATGTACTCTTGCTGTTAACACAATCATATTAAGATGAAAAGAACAATAAAGGTATCCAGAATATGATGAGAAACATAAGCACATTGGAGAACCAAAGAACCACCAACAATGAAAATAAGTTTGAGCCAAACATAATTCAGGATGGATATTTCTCACCTGTGATAACTGATCCTTGTCCCCATTGTAAAGCTTTGTTCTGCATCAGGAGATCTGCCTCTTTTGCCTAAAGTAAGCATGGACACATCATTAGGCAGATAATGACAGAAATTGATGTGTTATTGCATAACAAGTTCAAGAAAGGAGATACATAGACTGGGATAAGCACGGAGACCTTAAGCTGTCTAAAACGTTCACCTAATGGAGAGAGGCCATCAACAACTGTGCGAGCCACGTGATCAGTTGACCGTGCATGTTTAAAGAATTGAGTGCTTCAGAAGTTTTTCTGAAGTTGGACGTTTCTTTGGATCTTTTACTAAACAGGTTGCTACCATCTCTTTGAAAGACTGAAAAATTCGTAATACTCATAAAAGCAATAGTTAAAAAATGATGCAAGGATTTAATTCAGTTGAACAAATCAACAATACAAACCTTTGAGAACCTCTTGTCTCTTTCATAGTCCAGACCTGGAGGTGCATTTTGCAAGGTCATCAACAAAACCTGCAGTGAGCAGCATGAAGGTATGACAACATATGACTTAGGAATAATAAGCACAACAACTGCATTCACATGCTACATTTAGATCTCAAAGAATTAAGAAACTGACTTTCATCGGTGGATATTTGGAAAATGGGGCATGTCCATGAGCAAGTTCAAGTGCTGTAATTCCCAATGACCATATGTCTGCCCTGTTTACAGAAACAAATGTTAAGTATTCATAATCAAGTTCAATGTGATAATTTGAAAAATTAAAGATGCAGCCAAAATATATAAATATCAAAACAAGAATCCCACTCACTTAAAATCATATCCATGCAACTGCTGCATAACTTCAGGAGCCATCCTAGGGGCAGTAAAAGGGAAGTGGACAGAGAATGGTTAAGGTAGACATATATCACCTCCAAAAATCTCAACAAAAATAGTACGATATGAAACACATGAAGACGGCGAAGAAAGTGAAATGTCATATACCAGCATGGAGTTCCAACAAAAGTATTTCGTGAACGTTGCCTATCTCCAGCGTCAAACATGCAGGCTGATACACCAAAATCTGCTAACTTGACCGAACCATTGGAATCGATTAAAATATTCCCAGCCTGTAAGAGAATAAAAAATTATGACAAAAGCAAATTCAGCAAATGCTCAGAGTACAAAAATAACTACAGCTAGATTTCCAAATATTGACATGCAAAAGACATAGGCACTGCCTAAACTCTGACTTTCCCAGTAAATAGAAATCCAAGCATCAATATCTAGTTAGACATTTATAGAAAACTTGCAGAGATCTGAAATCCATATTCAAAGCATTCATAGAGCAGAAAAGGATCAAGAAAAGACTGTCATCCAACAATATAAAACCCTTAAAACCATCTTTTTTGTTGTGTCTTCGTTTGGAGGGGATTGGGATAAGCTATTGGCGCCACATGGCCTATTTCGGAGAGGCCCACTGAGTACCAAGCATCCAAAGGAAAATATAACCTAGAAGCGAGATTTGGGTAGGATACCTTTACATCTCTATGGATATGCCCTTCAGAATGAAGATAAACAAGAGCTTTGAGGGTCTCACGCAACAATGTAGCAATAATAGACTCTTCAAAGCCTTCTGGAAAATGAAGATTTCATTATATGAAGGCAGGACCCAGCAGACATGTATGGCATGACGACCCAAAGGCTGTGGCCAGCATTGAAAGAGCAATGTGCTCGTAACAGATTTGGATGATCAATCAAAGTCATTGTTTGTACCTCTCTCCGGATACCATCCTGCGTCATTCAGAAAGAAAATGATTCAAAGTTCAAACTCTTATGTCACAAGATTTCATCAAGAAAAGCGAGTCAAGAGTATTTTGAAAGACATCACTTATAACTCATATATCAGCAATTCGACACTTCTACAGAGATAGTGTCATTGCAGAAGTAATTCAATAACACGAGAACATGTGATTGATACTTTTTAAGAAAAAAAAAACTCCTGACAAGTTGAGAAGTACACTTACAAGGTCATTGTTGCACTTTTCCAAATCAAGTGCTTTGATGGCAACTATCTCATTCAGTGGAATGCAGAGAGCTCTATAAACAGTGGCACTGACACCTTCTCCAACTTCTTCATATAACTTATAATCTGCGGGATTAAAAGGATAACGTTTCTCTGAAACAAGCTCCATGGTTTCTTCTTACAGTATGCTATTTACACCCTGCTTAGTCGATGATGCTCCGGAGAAAATAATCAAAACTATACACTGAGAAGGTGAGAATCAGCTTAATCCGGGGCTTCTTCCAGTTAAGAATCATCGTAACTTACTTTCGTACCAAGGTATACAAATCCACTATCTCATCAAGATGATCAATTACCCAATACTGTTGCTTGAGTGCAAAGACATTTGAAGCCGAAGGTGCCTTAAACTACACAAACAAATAAATAAGACCGTTACAGGTTTATATTATCTCTGGATAGGATTTCCAAATATCAACTATAACCAGATAACACGGATAAACAATATTCTAAGGAAATAAAAGAAGAAGCAAACTCCCCAAAACTGGAGGATGATAAGCAATGCAGGAGAATGGAAAATACCAATAATCATAAAATGGAAAACTTTTTTGCGTTTTTGGGAAAAGCATAAAGAGAGCGATCACTAGCACAATGGTACAAAAGTCGTTCCTCTAGAGACATTGAGGACTAGGATTTGTATTTGAAGTCAGCTGTATGTAGAATTTAGTTAGTCATTTTCACAGCCAACATCAAAAATAGCAAAAAATAGACACTGTCCAGTTTTGACACTAGCTCATAATTACATTATACATACATTGAATCTGAATATTAATAATTCTCCAAACATCACTTTCTCTAATCAAATATGTATTCATAGAATCTAGATTCGTGATTCAAACCATCAAATGTCTTCTTCTTCTTCGTTTTATGCAAATAAATGCAATGAAAGAACTGAAGCAGCTATTAATACACAGAATTACCAGAACAAAACGAACAAATGAGTAGAATTTACAAGTAAAGGTCATGAGAATAATCAATTGCACGAGCACAAATTCAATATAATAGAACATTTATTTATATATCAATGAATAGAAAACGCTTATATATATCTTCATATTAGTAAGTGATGATTGATGATGACCTGTTGAAATTTTCAATCTCCTTCTTATACTAAAATTCAGCAATCTTGAGTTTCAGCTTCATAAGACGAAGAACAATGATCAAACAAAAGAAGACAATCTAATCTAAGTAACTCTCTGTAAATCACTCAGTCCAGTTTAGCTGAAAGCTTGTCATCAGATGAACAAAATCGAATATGTCAATCTCCAATTGTAAAGTCTCTTCTCCACTACTCTACTGGATAATAATTTCCTCTTCTTCTTCCTGTTTGCTAGTTGGAAAAAAGAAAGATCACAGAAAAGAAGAGTAGAAAACAATACTCCGTCCCAAATTATATATCTTAATTTAAGAGATTTTATATAAATTAATAAAATATAATTTTTAATTAATTTTTTAATATAATTATAATTATATAAATTAAAAAATTTCATAAAATACATAAATAAAAAATGATGAAATTGACGAAAAAAGTAAGATGGTGAAGATATAATAAAAATATAATTAATATTAATGTTTTTAAATTTATCAAAATTTATATTTAATTTAAGACAAAAATTATATTTATATTAATATTTAATTTGAGATGGAAGAAATATTAATATTAATATTATAATCTCTTAAAGTATTTTTTAAATTGTTTTAAGAGAAATTGTGAAAAAACAAAGAAGGGAGTGAGTGGGTCCCGCCAAGGTGGGAAATAATATAAATCGCGGAGAGTACTACGGAGTTACGATTTTGCTGTCCGCGATTTATCGGATTCTGTACATTTATATATTTATATCGTACGTACCAAAAAGCATCTATTACATTTTACCGAAAATCTGTTTCATTTTATTATTATTTCCGCCTCTAACGCATTTTCAAATTAATTTGCTTAAGAAAATTCGATCTATTTTAAAATACTAAAGGCATTTCCGATAAAAATATATATATTTCTATGCTAAAACAGTAAATTTTTTTCTCAGGATAAAATATTTGGCAAGTGTCAATAAAGATTCTAAGAGGAAATTTACGTAACTTAGAAAGGAAATTTACATATGATCAAAGAAATATGACTATTATATTCGTCTCAAAGATAAAATAAAAGTATTATAGTTTTAAGACGTAAACGAGTAAATTCTAGTCTATTTTTTATATTTAAATTTTATAATCTATTTGTGTGCATGCTTGTCGAAAAAAAAAAACAGTAATGCAAAAGATATATTTGCTTATTTGTCTGCAATATAGTGTATTTTTTCTTTTTGGGGGTATATTAATTACCATAGTCATCACTTCTTGAAAACAAACATGCATTATGAGAAGTTCGACATTAATTGATTCTGATAAATCAGATCATGGTACCTTGGAAAAGAATCCAAACACAATCACACAAAATGAAATACTACACAACTCTCATGATGAGTTATTTTTTTTTTTTTTTGACAATCTACTTTCATGATGAGTTAGAAGTAGAGCGCGTCGAATTATAATGTTCGTCATAAATAACACATAATAAAAGCCTAGACTTATATATGTTCGCGGATTTACAAAAGATTTCAAAGAAGCTTCGATCGATTGGGGTGAAATATATTTTTAACAATATCAAATGATAATCAAAAATCAAAATGATGCTATAATTGAAATGAAGTTGGTGAAGGCCAAACCAAACTTCTTGTAAAGAAGTAATCAGGAGCCGAATGAGATTTGTTAATGGCGAGTCAAAAATAAGAGAATAATATTTTCGTATCAAAATATATTATGCTTTTCATATATATTTTCATAAAAAATATATTTTGAGATGAGGAGTAGCATTAAAACTTGCATTTGTTATTATTGGAATTAAAGAGAAGTACAAGGTTTTATAAAATTGTTTATTAATCCATATTTAATTTCAGTCGATTATATATTTTTTTGAAAATTAGTTAAGCTGATCTGGCCTTTGAAGTTGAACAGAGAGGGTGATCGAATTATTGAGATTCTAAAATATTTGAGAACTTTGCTAAAAAAATATATTTATTTCTCTCATAATTTTCCAAACACGTTATTATAAGGGTTCTTAATTCATTTTATACTAATATATACTCCAATACACAACTGTTTGTTTATTCTATTCGCTAGTGATCACAAAATAAAATGGTAATTTAAAGACCACGTTGATTTATAATATAGTTTTCTTCATGTGAGCAGATGCCCTAAAGTTTCAGTTCATATCTAATCTTCCCACATGAGTTCAACTCTATTGAATCAAAACATTAATTAATACATTATTCATATATCTACAAAATTTGAATTATAGGTATCCCCTCCCCCACATTTTGATATATACAGCTAAGTCCGAATAAAGCCTAGCTCAAATCATGTGCCCTAAAGTTTGATATCTTACATCCTTTAATTATATTTAGACATGTAACAAGTCTTGTTGATGAGATGCATACAAATTAATCTCGTGCATAAAAATGTGTATGATTAATTATTTGTCTAGAACTCGAGCTCCATCAAATTAATGTAATAGTTTCGATTAAAATTGACTAGATTCATCAAATGAATATTCAATCTTTGCTAGCTTGTATAGTTCCCAATCAGCTACATTTTGTAATATTATTTCTCCCGAAACGTTAATTCAAGTTAAAATGAAGAGAAAATGGATCGAATACCAAATTTAAAGATTTATTTGACACAACAAATAGGCAAACATATGTTGTTCATGTATATCCTTATAATTGGAGTGTGTTGTGTATGAGATGTATATATATGTGGCATGTCCAAAAAAACAAGAAAGCCTATTAGGCATGTGATCGGTCTAATTTGACAAATAATTATATAGTATTGAATGAATCAATGAAACAATATATATTGTGTGGTCTAGGAACAATTCTATTAAATGCGACTGTCTAACTTCAACACTTCAATATCTATATTTATACATGTTTGGAGTGACCATCTTATAATTAAGAGTTTTTGAGTTTCAAGCGATCGGTAGCAAAATTTAAATGAAAATGTTAATTATACGATTATATCTACTCCATATCAAAATACACGATATTTTATATTTTTAATCCATTTATATAAATATATATTTAATCGATAAATTTTAATCTAATATTTTTTTCATATTATAATACATGAGTATGTTTATCGAACATTTTTATTATTATCGTATTGTTATTTGAGTATGCAAGTTGTAAAATGTATAAGCTACACATGCATGGACACTTTTTTTAGGCTTTGCATATATACAAGTTTCATCTTTTTATTATCAAACTATGTGTTTAGTGTCAAAAAGACGAGACTTTCCCAAAACTAAAGAGTTATGTCAACTGAAAAACATATAAAAAACAGAGTTAATTAAAACAAGTTGATCTAGATATTTAAATGTAACAAATCGTTTTAGATTGAATAAAACTATAATATTTAGGAAGTAATTTCGATTATAACAAAAAGAAAGACAAAATTACTTCAAGGGCGCATTATTATTACACTTTTAGGAGACCATTTGAGGCTTCTACCAAAATTTCAATTTGCTTTCATTATAAAATGACTTGGTTAATTGATGATTAATTAGTAAGTCTAAGGTTACACCCGTGGCCACCCCTAGTCAAGTATTTACTCATCTCTTTTTACCACAGTCGAAAATTTGTATTCATACAAATTTACACATGTATAAATATGGTGGGTAAATTTTTTTCCGTCGAATACCATTTAATTGTTTTGTTAGACAAAAAATAGTCGTCAAGGTGCCCGACAAACAACAAATATGTGGAGATACCCATTTCGAGTCTTGGGGGCACAATCCCACGTGGGATGGAGGCCCCACCCAATCTATCTATGTATTCCCTACTTCCAGGACGAAAATGTGCTAGGTCGACCTATGTATCCAATCTATGCATTCTACTTATTGTACATTTCTTCGAAAGATTGATTAATATAGTAATGTATTAAGGCCCATCAAACTTATAGCTGAACAAAAAAACTATATTTTCGAAACCCATCCAACTTTTTAAGAATTAAGCCCACTGACCTGCTTATGGGCTGGTTCGGACCCTGAATCGAGCCAGAACCGGCCCTGGTCAAACACGGAACCGGACCGGGAAGAAATCCTCCATTGACATCCAATCAATCAGGTCATTATTAGCTTCTTGTGATCTCTAATTTTAAAAGAAAATGTTCCTGAGAAAATACTCGCAGAAGAAGGAAGAAAGGTAAAAGAACAATGAAAAATTGACAAAAGTCAAGCTTTAACCAGCTTAGAGTTATGTTTCAACATCTTAGGATCTGTTTAAAGAATGACAAAATAATGTCAAAACAAATCGACAACCATCTACCAACCAACAATACTTCTCCCACCTAACAATAGACTTTCTACTTGGACATGAATAGTCCACTTAGCTATAATCGTCTATGGATGTCTCAATTTCGAAAAGGATATCTAACATTTGCCATTCAATTATACTCCCTATGACATCAATTTTGCCTATATCAATACGACTTCAATTCACAAAACTAGCAACAGAATGAATTATTGTAGGTTATGACAATTAACAACTACAAAACCAACACTGATTGCAAGACATTGTGTACTGAGCAGCGAACTTGTATGATAGCATATTACTTTTCCTATACAACCAATCCATACATAAAGAACAAACAATGGAACAATTTACCCAAAACATAACATAACATTCAATGAATGCTTAACAAGTCTGTTAAAGCACATTGTATGCCGGATTGAAGAACGTGATCTATAAAACATCACTGAATGGCTTACATTTGATTTCGGACAGTAGAAACAAACCTAACAATTTGACATCGAACCATCTAAAAACTGAAGCCAAATGTTTGAAGTGATGAAGAAACAATGAGTACATGACTGTAACAGTAAAAGGAGCAATACACCAGCATGCTACTTAAAGACAATACTCAATTTATGTCCATGAGAGACTATCTAGTCATATTATAGCAACAAGACATAGCGCAAGACTAATAACACAAGAATACCCCAAGGGCTCATATCCATCAGTTTTTTTTTTTGAGTTAACTCCATATAAATAAGTTGAGTATCAACACAATCCTCTATATGATAAAACTGCAAAGTTCTTTCACAGAGGAACCAATTGCAGTGTTTAAAGACGACGAATAGTGCGCAAAAATCTATAGTAAACTGTATGTTGTATTATTCTTCCCTGATCAATACACATATAAAGAGCTATATAATCATGCCCACAAAGGGAGCCAAAAATATTATAGAACAAGAAAGAAAGAAAAAAGAGTAACATTAAACAAATTCCAAAAGAGTCTGACCTTAATTTACACAACCAACCAAGTAGTAATCATGTGGCATAATGAGATGATCTAGAAGCCATAGCAGCAACCTGAGCTTGCATTTGTGCAGCTCTTACTTTAGCAGCAGTCAGCTCTAGTGAATAAATTGTTCCCTTGACAATAACCTCACATTCCTCAAGTATTGATCAAATGGAACAGCTCCTTCTTGCACAGCCTTATCTAGCGAATACACAACATCTTCAATAGCCAAATCAGCAGCGGTACATTCCAACATCTGTTTGGAAAGGGAATCGGCAAACTCGAATGCTGAATCGATATCCAATTCCCCACCACCTAAATTCTTGATCTTTCCTTCATTAGACCTCACCCAACCTTCGATCACATCGGTATTCATCAAAACCACTTGTAATTGCTGCTCTAGCCCTTCTCTCTCATCCTGCAACTCTTTAAGATCCCCTGTTTATCTCCTCCTCCCGCCGCCGTAACACCGCCTGAGCATTGAACATCCCCTCCATCTCTCTGCCTCTCTCGATTTCCTCATTGCTGCTAAATCACCATGTACGGTCTCCAATATCTTATTCGCTGCATTCCTCCCTTATAGACCTCCGATGCACGTCGTCGGTGTGATTCTGCTGATGGTGAACCCTCCCTGCTCCACCGCCGTAAGGTGACGGTGGATACGGCCTCGCAGCTGTTCCCGGCGGCGGAATTTCTGCTGCGGTGGTCGTCCATAACTAGCAGCTGCGTGCTGCAGCTGGTGGATGATGTTGATGACTCAAATGCTGACTCGGACTAGGCTAGGGCTAGGGCCAGGACTGGGGCTAGGGTTAGGTCTTCGCGAATAAAGTGGCGGATCACTCGCAAAAGCCGAGCTACAATTCCTCACCAGATCGACCAAATTCGAGCTCGGATAGATCCAGTTCTGCAAGTAAGGCATGGACACGAGCCCCGACGGCGTAACGTGATTGTGAGGCCGCTTGATGATCATATCTGCGAGTGGGATTCACTGTACACGATCGGAGCGTGGCGAGGGTAAGATTCCATCATCAGCCAGATGATGACGGGGATGATTATAAGTCAGCGCCATGGAAGGGCATCGGGTATCGTGCCGTCGGCTTGCAGGAGGTTGACGGAGCGGCCGTCGTTGTGGGTGGAACGTGGCGGTCTTTGGCTCGAGAGAAGGATAGTTCTGAGTAAGAGCGACGAGATGCTGCCGGATCAGCCATTTGGTGTCCTCGGCGTAAGGGAGGGCGGAGGGGCCACGCTGAGATAAGACAGAGGAGAGGAATTGGTTGATTTGTTGGGGGTTCGGTGGCGGTGGTTGCGACGGAGACACCATCGGAATACGATTTGCTATTTGTTGGGAGACTTAGAAATCAATTCAGATGAAAGTTTGTTAATTTTGTTGCAGAGGTTTGCTTAGGGAGAAGGATTTTAGGTAGGTGAAGTTACTAACTTACCCTTACGCGTTTCGTCTTTGTAAGTTTCGGGGATTCTTGTGTAAATTGTTTTTTTCACTTTAGATTTGTTGGCTTACTCGATAGGAGTAATGACTAATTCAAATTGTTTGGGCCTTAAAAGCCCAAATAACGATACTCTAATTTATGAAATAAGAGCCTATGAATTATAATCAACTACAACTAGCCATGGTGGGCCTAACAGCTTGGGCTTCATTTATTCATTTATTTGTCCCAAATAAAATTTTGCATAATCACCTGTACATTTTTTTTATACAGTAGAAAATTTTTTTAAATTAATATTCGATAAATTAATAAATTCTCTAAAATAATAAATTTGTCCGATCTCGATTTGGACCAATATAAAAAATTAAAAAATTCGATAAAATAATAAGATAATAATTTTTCGAGAGATCTCTTTATAATTTTTGATCCCAAGAAAATCATAAATTAATAATTCATAAAAATTGAAAAAATATATTACATTCTATTGAAATATGATTCAATAGTTGTTTGTTTTCCTTTAAAGTTCAAGTCTATTTTGAGTCATTGCCACCAAATAAGAACACAAGATAACTATTGAGTCTCAAAGTTCGCCGCAACGTAATTCTAAGAAGCATAGACTAATTTGTCTTTTTTATTTGATATGTACAATATAATTACTTAATTTATACGGAAATATGAATTACGTTGAATCGGTTAAAAACTCTTTAAATTAATAATTATTAATTTATCGATAAATTAATAACTCTCTAAATTAATAAAAAATTTATCCACGACATTATTAATTTATAGAGTTTTAACTGTAATATCAGCCCGTACATTCTTCTTTCTTTCTTTTTTTTCATATATTGTGTATATGTATGTATAACACAATTATATATACATCAAACATGCCTTGATTATGCAAGAGGCATGTTTTTCTTGCATAACCAATACTTGCTCTATGTTTTTCTCCCTTTAAAAACAGAAATTTATTTTGAATTTTAAGAATTGAAATGTAAAATAGTAAAATTAAATAACAGTCACGTTCGAGGTGAATGACTCTCGAAATCTTGATTAATCAATATTTATAATGTTTTTTTTAACAAAAAAAGTTTTTTATGAGGTTACAAAAACCTTTAACTAATAATTAGGGAAATATATATGATACTATAATATTTTGCTGCGACCGGACCGCATTGCCTTTTGTTTCTTTTAAACTTCAAATATAATCCGCTCAGATAGCTAAAGTATAAAAAATATCGTTCGATATTACTTACAATATATATCTCTAATTAACGGGTAAGAAATTTTATTAAAAAATTATCAATAACGGACATATTTTAGCTCCATCATTTTGACTTCTTAATAATAATTAGGCACCTTTATATATATATTTAAAAAGTATTAATGCAAAGAAATTGTGACCGTATATATAAGAAGCTAGCGTATCCCGAAATTCCATAATTGTGTCTAGATCTTAAACTTTATAGTAAATAAAAAAATAGTATTTGTTGCATCTTTTCTCCACCGTCCTATTTGTATGTATGCATGCCGTGCGTAAGCTGTAATGTAATTATTATTCCTTGCTTGAACCACTTCTTTAATTATTGTTTTTCTATTATTTTTTCTAGAAGTTTGACTTTAATAGCAAGTGAAAGTCACCATACCCCTTAGTTATGGGATATGATCATATGAAAACATAGAAGTCTAATTAATTAGGGTTTTCAACATATATAATTAACTTTCCACAAGAAAATGTGACAAGTGTGCTAACATCATTTTTTCTTTTACAAAACATGACTAAAGAGTTACATTTCACTACATCACCAAGTCCACCTGATCATCATTTTCGGCATAGATCGATCAAATAATAAATATTTTTTCCTCATAGCCATAAATTAAGAATTTCTCTGATCTTTTTTTTTTGTGATTACTTTTGAGATATTATCTTATCCATCTAATTGATACGTAATTGAAATTGAGCGTATCCACATATACAATTAATTTTGAGAAATTGAAGAAATTTTATATTTGTTGAATTTGGACAGATATGCTGTTAGATGGGATGAAACACAAGTTCTTTTTCTGTAGGTTTTCGTAACCTTTCAACATAGCAACGATGAGACACATTCACACGGAGGGATGATGCTTAAGAAATGAGGCATGATAAAGCGACTTATCAATAATCAATCCATGAGCTCATCAAAATATTCATTAGGCAAAAAAATATGGGAAATGATAAAATTAATTTCATATTTTATCTAATATATTTAATGAGTTCATAATTTGATAAGTTTTTTTTATCATTGTTGTAAAAAAAATATGGTTAATGGATTCATCAAATTTATCACACAAAAAATTATAAATAATGACATAACTATTCTCCTATTTACCTCAAGTGAGTTCATTGAGTTCATACTCATAGTTAGTTTGATGATCTATGTGAAATGAAAGTGAATTATGGAAGCAATTCCAAGAATGAAAGTGAAGTATTTGATCAGGAACTAATTTCCTCTTGATCGTACATTCTTAAGTACTTCGTCGAAGAAAAATGACGAAATATGACGAAATAAATATATTATCTTATATAAATCATGAATAATGAATATTCCATATTTTTTTAGGTTGAATGTATCGTATTTTAATATATGTGTGTGTTTATATGATACATATGGTATGCATAAGAATTTCTCTATTGTGTCAAAAGTGCAAATTTTTTCAGCTGTCAAAAAAGAAAATAAAAAACTTACAGATCAATAGAAATATCGAAGTATAAAGAGAAATTCTTATATGAATATGATCGAAGAGTTTGACATGTGTATAATTTATAGACCCACATGTACACATAAGAAATGAGTTGGCAATACAAAATTAATTAATTAAAATAACAAAAAACTCAGTTCTCTCTCCCGTCAAACTGCCGGCACCTTAGTTATAACTTGTCTCACAACCGCCGCTAACCGTACCGGAAAAGGGCGGATTGTGTCCATTTAATATTACGTTCTTACATATATTGTCCCGTCTAAATCCCTTTTTGCGTGCTGGTTGGGAAAGTCAGTGACCGGATTTGCCACGATTGTTTTTATGGCCGTCGACAATCTGGTTGTTTAACGTCTGTCCTAAGCGTTTATCGATCGGCGGTATATGGCTGTCGGCGATTTGGATTTCTTTTATGATTAGATCGTCCTTGTCGGCTGTCTCTTTCACGGTGGTCGTCAATTTACAATTTAAATTCATTAATGGTTTTTTGTGGTTTTAATTCATTAAATACGTAATTAACTGATCGGTGATTCAATATCATGCTCACAAAACTTATTCCTTTTGTAGCTTAATGCTCCATAGTGTTAAATTAATTAAATTGTTATGCATGGAGATGGATTATGATATGATATTCCGATTTTCCATTTTCTTGTTCGAGAAGATAATCTTAAAAATAACATTTAAAATTCTCTTCTGGTCCAAGCAACGAGAAATTAATAACATCATAGGAGATTTACATGTTTATACAATCCAGGTTTGCAATATAAATAATAAAACTATAAATATATCTTTCCACGAAAAGAGTTGAATGTTTTTGCCGTTAATATGAAGGCAGCCTTTGTGGAGACGAAATGATGAGAAAGATTAAATTTTTTCCTTGTTAGCTACGTAATATTAAAACGCAAGCACTGCCGTCTGTGTGTATCTGCAGCAAAATAACAAATTCTTCTAGAAAAGTGACAATTAATCTAATTTAAATCCTAACTTAAGCTCGTGCTGTATTATTTTAATCACAGTTAAATTTTAATTAGTGTCAAGTTTGACTCGAATTACTCTTTTCATTAATTTCAAGTGTCGTGTAAATACATTTAATTTTAGTTCGTATCATTTTATAAAATATATTATATATGTGAACTAATCTTTTCGATGTTATCACTCTTATATTAATTTCAATAATTAAAAATAGAATTACTTTATTTGCATAATATTTATTCTATTTATAATATTAATATTTATAATTTTAAAATAATATAATATATTTTATCATTAATTAAGTAACTTTCGTTGCACTTGCATCCTCCCTCAAAAGTTATTTATAACATCTCCCACTCTCATTCTTTGTCTATTTTCAAACAGAATCTTTTCTCTGAAGCCTAAAGCTCTCCTCAAAATGTCTATTAAGCATCAAAACGATCCGTTTTGTCTCAGTTTCAGTAGCTACTCAGCCGACAATCTCGTCGGCGTCGCCATCAGAGTAACAGATAAAGACGGCGGCGATGTCGACGAATCTTTTCAAGTCGACGGCGGGGATGTTGTTGATGATGATGATCATTTCGAGTTCCTTCCCGCCTCTTCTCCTAATCACGATTCAATGATTAACAGAGACGATAGAGCTAATGAATCTCCGATTGGCCCGATTTTTCCGTTATTTAATCGCGATCTTCTGTCGGAATACAATTACAATAATACTAATGCGGCGATTAGTTCCGATAAATTGGCGGCGATCGCTTCCCCTGCCCGCCGTTCTCTGACGAAGCTATTCGTGGATTATCCCGATAACGAGTCGTCCTCCTCATCGGAAGAAGATGAGGAAGATCACGTAATGGAAGGAATCAAGCCTGGAACGTACTCCGTCAGATCGCCGGTGAAGAAATTATCGCCGGCGCCGTCTCCGGACCTGTGTAAAAAGAGTAATTCAGCCGGGAATTCGTCAAAACGATGGCGGTTCCTTTGCGATTTGCTTAAACGAAGCCACAGCGATGGAGGCAAGGACTCGTACGAGTTAGTGAGTACTAATTCCGGCCAGTCATCATCGTCGTCGAAGAAGAGTCCTGATCATCGTCATCATCAGGGGACCGATAGTAAAGTAATTAATTCGAATTCGAAAGCGAAAATGTCGATTCCTTCAGCTTCTCCTTCTCATCATCATCAAGGTTTTTACAGAACGTCAATGGAGGTTGATAGGAAGAAGATAAAATCTTACTTGCCATACAAGACATTTCTCGGTTCATTTCAGTTTCCGATGTAATTTTTATTAAAAATTATTAATCTGTGTATAGAATAATCTAATTCAGTTTTGGGGTTCGATTAATTAATTAATTCAATCCGATTTGAAAAAAATGACTTCATTTTTGACTGCTCATATCATCGGAAAGGTAGTGGGAAGAGAACATGCATTTATATTTTACACGTTTAATTAATTAAGCCGGTTAGTTTATTTGACTTTTAATTTTTTTTTTGACATAGTGTTTTAAAGATTGATGTAGATTTTGTTCCTAAATTATGCTATAGTTAGGTGAAGTTAGCAAATCTCGTTTAAGTTTTTAAATTTATTAGTTCATTTAATAGAGAAGAAAATATTAGAGAACTAACTTAAATAAAATTTAAAGATAGTTTCAATATTTTTCTAGCTAGTACTATCATCCTTTCATGGATAGTTGATGTTTTGATTAAAATGAAATGGTATAATTAATTAAGTATAATGAATGTATTTTCGTAAAAAAATTATCTTTTAAATTTTTTTAAATTAAACAAAACATCATATATAATTTAAGATATATTTTCTTTGAAAATAATAATCTCATTTATCTAATTAATTATACAATATCATTTTAACCAATACATCAAACAATTTGAAACTACGAGAAGTATTAATCTATTTAGCATGGTCTTTTAAATAAGTATTTAATTTAATTTAAAGTTTGATTATGTGGCTAAGTGGCTTCTCCTTGAAAAATATAATTTAATTAGTCTCATCCAATAGTATCCATAAAGATTTTGTTGGAGACAGGAGATTAATCAAAAAAAATTTAAAGTCAACCCTTTAATGAAATCAATAATGCTTTTTAAAGAATTTAAAATTATGGAAAGAAAGTTAACTGAGGAAAAAAAATAAAAGATAATAATAATTTATAGAAGAAGAAATAAAACTTGAAAAACAAAAAAATTATAAAAAGGAAGATGATTTCGACCAATTCGATCGAGAAAATGATCCCGAAATTGCTTATGAAGTTGTCAAAGATGGAAGAATCAAAACAATGTTCGGAAAAGTTGAATAGGGAAGAAGAAAATAAATTTTGCAGAAAGGACGAAATCGCACATCGTCAAAACTTAGGGACCTTGGTGTAGCTGTTGCAAACCTGGGTCCGATCGAAGAAAACAAAGACGGCGTTCCATCGGCCGGACGACGAATTTGCGAAGGTCAGGCGACCGTGGAACAGACTCGAGAAGTGTCGGGAACAACGACATACCCTTCAATTGCCTCGCAAATTAGCCATTCGAAAAACTCCAATTTGATTAGGGTTCTATCTTTACTTGTTCATGTCCGAATTTCAATTTTTACAATAATGAATAAGATTAGTTAAATTGGCAATATGGGTAGCTTCGTTTAGTTACTATGAAGTAGTTTGCAAGCTTAATTTGATCTCGACATGGTCGGAAATCCATAATGTGTGATCGAGTTGGGAAGCTATGAACTCGAAATTGGGACTTTTCATTAGAAGTTGTGCAGTATGGAATTGTTGATCCAAAAACGTTAAGGAAGATTCATTGATAGTTTCGAATGCTAAACTTTGAATTCTGTAGAGCTTGTTTGAAGATTGCAGTAGTGGGTTTGCTTCAGTTTTTACAGATTCAATCGAGTTGAATCAAAGTTATTTTAGAAGTTGTTTTTCGATCAAGTTAAGCTTTAGTCAAGTTAGTAGAAGTATTTAGAAGAAGGTTTGAAGCTCGTTGTGGACTTGATCAAGCTTAGAAGAAAAGTCAAGCTAAAAGTCAACCAAAAATGGCGTCTTTGTCGATTTGGAGAAGACAATGCTATCGCTTGCAGATTTCTACAGTTTTACGACTCATAAATGCAACGTGGATTACCCTGAAGTGAATAGCAAGTAAAGCGTGGTAGAAGATTCGAAAAGAAGAGATCGTGCAAAAGGAATACCATTTCTAGTTTTGCAATTTCTGATTTTCTTTTCTGTTGATTTTGTACAACTTGTAATTCATTTTAAATTCCATGTCGGTTAGGGTAAGAGCTTGTGAACGCCTATATAAACTAATTGTAATCGTCTTATTCAATTAGAATGGTATGAATGAAATTTGAAATCGCCATTTTCATTGTTTTTCTTAGTTTCAAAAGCTCGGTTGCATTGGTAGTGAGAGAAACCATAGATTCTCGATCACCCAAATTTAGTTTTAAGTTCCAAACACCTTAGATACCTACATTAAGCTTAGATTTAAGTTAGAATCAAATCAACATGGAGGATATGATCATAATTTCAATTTTAGTGCATCTGTGTTTTTAACTTTTCAATTTTCTCAACAATTTATGTTGTGTTTGGTATGTTGTTGTTGTTTCATTACTATTTTCATCTGAATCTCGAATTCGCCCGTCGATCGGTAGCTTCAGGGATTCATCCAACAATTATAAATGGTTTTCAGAAAAGAAAAATTAAGTTTGGTCTCTCCTTAATTAGATTAACGTATGCTAATTAATTTAATTAATTATATTACAGTAAATAGATAGATTTGGAATGAATGTGTTATGTGGAGCCGGCTAGAGTAGATCTAAGGATTGATCGATCGGATGGAGTTAAGGTTGTTGGTATTTGGTGGGAGTTTGTGTGTGTTTAAATGGGGAGAGAGATAGGTTTACATGACCATCAAGAAGAAATTAAAGTCGTTAATTTTAGTGGGTCATGATTGTATTAATGTTAAATTAATTAATTGTTTGGTACAATATGTTATATATGGAAAATGCGACTATTAATCTCCACTATTTTTTCAGTAAGCCTATCATTCCTAATATACACACAAAAGATTAACATCGTCATTTTTTAAGGTAAAAAGTTTGGATTTCAATATTACTACATATCAGTGATCAGTAGCAATGCGATTTGACAGATAGGAATGTAATTAATCGGTCCCCGCCAACAAAATTTAAGGTAATGGAAGCTAACAATGTGATTTATTATCCTTAATATATTAACAATGTACTTTTGATGAAATGTCTCCACGAATAAATCTTGAAATTAATTCACATTTGGTAATATATACTTTATGAAATGCTTTTTAAGCCATCAGTCAACGACGACGGATTCAAGAATTTTGAACAAGTGGATACATGCATGTTTAAAAATTAAAGAGGGTTGAGTATATAGAGAAATATTAAAATTTTGTTTATTGATTTTCTTTCGAGGTAATTTTTTATTAAGTCAATTTATCAATTAAAATAAATCATGTTTTTATATTAAAACATGCATCATATATTA
>JANIEQ010000700.1:0-20999 GCA_024708375.1 Oxalis stricta | reverse complement strand
GGATAATTAGCCAGTTTTCCGGACCATGCTGTAGTGACAAGTTATGCGCATATGACACGATGAATCAAGCTGGTTGGACCTCAGAGCTGAATGATTCTCGTAATGGTGACAACGGGACGGGGAAAGGTGGCGTATTTTTACGCAACCACCTTGAAGTCAGCCTGCTATCAAGGTTGGGTGGTTATTCCGGCCAAGATAACCTCGAAGTGGCTATTTTAAAAATGCTTTAAGACTATTTTAGAAACAATTTTCATGACTTGAATTATATTTACGATAATTCTAAAATATACTCAGAATTTTCTAATGATGCTTATCGGTCTAATGTTTTAAATGGTTTTAGATGCTATTGTGTTATGAAAACTTGATAGAACATATAGTTCATTCACTAAGCTTTATGCTTACGTTTTCAAAAAATTGTTTATGTTTTTCCCTCCGAGGTTAATAAGTAGAAGAAAGGACGCTCGACAAGCAGGTATAGTTTTCTCCAGAGACATTTCAGGTCGGGCTACGCGTTTAGACTTCACGCTTAGTTCTTTTGTTGTGTATATGTTGTATCATTAAAGTTACTTTGGTTTGTCTAGTAAGAAACTCTAATAGGTGGTAGGTTAAAATGTTTACGATATATGTATAATAGTTTGTCTATGTGAAATAAGGTTTGAAAAAAAAAATTGATTATACACGACCTAATAAGATGTTAGACAATGGCAAGTAGCGATCCTCTTAGTCCTGTGGGGCGTTACATTATCGATGAGGAACAAACACCCTACAGAACGTCCCACATAATGACGGAGTACCCAAATTAGAAAAGATGGATCTTATCTCCCTAACTGATTTTAAATATTTTATTTATTCCTAGATTTAGGTTTGGAGATAAAATTATCTCCCTAAATCGAACCGTGCTGAGTAATTTACAATTCAATTCATTTATATAAAAAAAAAAAAAAACTCTGATGAGATAAAATGAAAAGTAAAAGAGTGACAGCATTCTAATTATATCATAAGGTATAAAAGTATCAATTATGATAAATGTTCGGGTGAGATAAAAGGAAAGGAAAAGAAAAAAACATTCTTATTATACAATTAGTGTGTGATTGTGTCAATTGTGATAAAAAAAAAAAAAAAAAAAAAAAAACTTAACTGACATAAAATGAAAATAATTATATTGACACTCCCATTATAACTAAGTGAGGCATAATAATGTGAGATGCATATTCAGTGAGCTAATAAAAATAGAAATAAAATTGACATATGTATTTATATACAACTTCTCTTTCAAAATAAATACAAATTTTAATTTAAATTATATATGAAATTTACATCTTTTTAAAACGAAAATAAGATATATGTGAAAAGGTAGAATGGTATTAATTATGAATAATATTCAGCTGATATAAAAGGAAAAAAAACTGACACTTCTATTATACGATAAGGTATAATGGTGTCTTTTATGATAACTAGTCGGGAAAGATAATAGTTAAAGTGAAAGACTGTAATTTCTATTGCATCAGATAAGGTACAATGTCGTAAAATGTTGTCACGTATTTGCGTGAGATTGAAGGAAAATAAAAAGATTGAAATTTCTATTGCCACGATTAATATTACAATGATGTCAATTATGATCAATATTTAGATGAGATAAAAGGACAATAAAAATATTGACATTCTTATTATATGATATTGGTACTATGATGTCAATTGTGATCGATATTTCGGTCAATTAAAAAGAAAAGAAAAATATTGACATTCTTATTGTTCGATAAAGTATAATATATGTATGGTGTTCATTCTTATAAATATTTGGATTAAAAAAAAAAGGAAAATTAAAATACGATAAAATAAGATAATATAAGATATTCATATTTTATTATAAAATATGGTTTTAAATGTGATTAATATTCGGGTGAGACTGCTGGGAAAGAATAAGACCATCATTCGCGTAGTAAAATATTGTACATGGTGCCAAATACGATCAATATTTGAGTGAGATAAAAGTAAAAGGGAAAAAAATTGAGATTCCTAAAGTATGATAAAGTACATTGGTCTCAGTTTTGATTAACATTCGATAAGATAAAAGGAAAAAAATGTTAACATAGAGATATATTTATTGTACTATGAGGTATAATAGTATCAAATATGCTCACTATTCAAGTTAGATATAAGGAGAAAAAAAATTGACGTTCTTATTATATAATAAGGTAAAATGGTGTGAATTATGGGGATTATTTAAGTGAGATATATAAAAAGAAAGATAGAAATGATATTCTCACTTTACGTAATGTCTAATTGTGTCAATTATGATAAATATCCACGTAAGATAAAATAAAACAAAAAAAATGAAATTCCTTTTATACCATAAGACAGAATAATTTTAAATGTGGTCAATATTCCTATTATATATAAATTATTCTTTGTACAGAGTATGGTATCTCCAGTTCTCAGGAGTATTGTACAATAATAAAAAATTAAAGACAACTTTAGATGCATTAAAATCCATATTGGAGTGCCTCTTCAAGCTGTTCGTGCATTCATTCGATTCCTGTATTCATCCTGGTATGCTTTCAATATTTCAAATTGGTCTGAATGATACGAAATATAATTTTCCCTTCTTGTGGAGGATAACCTGCATGATCCTTTTGCTGAACAAGATCGTGAACTTAAATTCTCAAACTTCAACATAAAAAGACACCAACGTATTGTACTCTTTGACAGTCTTTGTTTAACTCATCTAGTAAGCCTTTTGCTTTATAAAATTGACTTTGGCCTTATTTTGTTTATATTTTTTAATTTATAGTTAGAAGAGGAAATATTTTTTTATGAAGATGATATAAACAACATATAACTGTAAAAGGATAATTTTTTTTCATGTCTTTTTATTTTTTCATAAATGAAATCACAACAAGCAAAAGAAAACTGACTCATAACACGACACATAAAAACTAAAAAACATAAAGACAACAGACACATGAAAACGAAGACATGAATGGTAACTTGGTTTAGAAGGGAACCATTTCTTCTCCTGGGTAGCACTGGAATCAGTTGGGTTGATGATCGTTGGCGACTCATCCGAGGTCAATGCTAGGATTTCTCTCCGTTTGTCAATCCTCTCTATACACAAAGAGATAAGGTCATTGCCAGCTTGGGCTTCCTCAAGATTAAACTCCTCCAGGTTGTGGTCCAACCAATATCCATCATCCTTCTTGAATTTTTCGTCGAGCTCTTCCTTAAGCTCGTAGTACTTCTTATTGAGATTGGCCAGCTGAGCTTCAAGCACTTGGAGAAGAGGATTGGAAGAAGAAGATTCTTCATGGCGAGCTCTCTTAGACATCGTCCTAGGCAAAATAAATAAATAAAATGCAAAGCTTGAGTGTGGTGAATAAAACTCTAAAGACTCGATGCTATTTATAATTATCTTGGCCTCTTGATGTGCATTCAAATATATCTATCCATATTTTTCCTTTAGCTATAACCTAACCATCGAGATTTTACTTACGATATATAATAAACATATAATCACAAGATTTTCCTCTTGATGCGTACATATCTGATATTACTTTAACTTGATCATTTATATTTTATTTATGATGTATGGATAAAATTACAATATATTGTGATCTTGATAGAAACATATATATCTATTATTATAACTAGCTTAATTTGGTGAGTCCAGATGGCTGATCAAGCGATCCTTACTCTCAACCAGCCGTTGTGGGTCATGACCTTGATTTGCTTCCGCCAAGGCCACATATGATCATTCATTGTGACACTTGATGTTTTGATTAAAACACAGGCATTAAGGTGGAGTGCTAATAGCGAGTGAAGAATAGTAGGCAAAGAAAAATTGGCAATGGCCGGAAGACTAATCCAATTCGAGATAGAAGAAATAATTATTGACAATCTCTGAAGAAAACTTAATGTTTTGATTAAAATACAGGCATTAAGTGTGTCAAAGAGAGATGTCATCTCAAAAGTAACATTATACTTGAGGCGTAATAACGGCACATGAAGATTGCGAAGAAATTATGATATGTAACTAGAACCTCTCAATTTCGTTCTTCCCATTGTCAATAAGATAATAATCTCTGCGATTAGTATTCTATTGTTTTATTCTACGGCTACCCCACAACATGATCCTTCAGTGAAATTTTAGTTACTTAAACATAGTGATTCAATTTTTGAAAGGTAGTTGGTTTTTTTTTTTTGGGTTTGAAGCTTGTAGAAGGTATGTTTCTTTCTATTAGAGAATTAAATCTTAGGGGATGTAAAGCATACATTTCTATTAAGAAGATTGGGAGGCTTAGCTTGCAACTCACTTAATTTGTAGTCCTTTTTACATATATCGATCATATATGCTTAACTACACCCTTAGCAATTGAACAGTCATGCAGTTATATTGTGACATCCAAACATATGCTCTTCAGGGAGTTGATTAGTTAATTTGCTTGCACCCATTATATTCTTAATTAATTTGCTTATGAGAGAGATTTACTAACCTTTTTAATTGGGAAAGGAAGATACCTTGCTACTCCTCTTCGTATAGCCTGCGACTGACATTTCAAAAATAAAATTAGATAAGTGAGCATATTAAGTATATGTAAAAATTGAACAATTAGAAAAAAGTTATTCAAAACCAATAAATAATTGATCGATGAGAGTTCAAATATGTTTACCTATATATCTGGTAAATCATCAATCCAATAAAAAGAATAAAAGATCAAGATAATCGCATCCAATTTTTTGGGTTTTCTGTAATCCCTACAACTCCTCATCAATACAGCCTCAAAAGTCTCAGAGAAAAATTTCATGAAAATAAATTATATTTTTGGTTGTTAGATATATGAACTAGATGAGACTCAATTCTAAGTTGAAAGCGGCGGCGCCAAAGTTTTTATGTGGTAAATACAATTATAATCTCTTCCCTTAATCATGAGTCTTATATATATCATATTGAAGGAATTAGGGTTTTTAATTGAACCATGATCCTTTGAGAGACAAAGGAAAAGCTCCCAATCTTGTGGACCATGGGCTGATAATCCAATAAACCAAAAAATATATGAACCCAAGTTTCTTTGTATTCTAAGCCCTTTACATTAGGGATAATGAAACCTTTTAATTACAGGATGAACTTTAATTATTCACTAGTAGAAATTTGACTTTCGGTGAGAAGTTTTTCTTATGAATAAGTAATTCAACCTGCTGTTAAAAAAAAAGGGTTGCAATTTGTTTTTTGATACATAGGATAGTCTTTCCGAAACAACCAAGATAAATACTGTAGCAAGAAAAACTAATCTTATGAACTTTTCCATTATTCTGATATCTAAAATTAAAATCAATGTCGATCAATCTTCATCTTCTTTTGTTACCACATCGTAAAGTTGTTGCCACAATTGTATGCCATCCATCTTCTTATGTTGCTCATTATTTCACGATATGTTGTATGACAACTTGTTTATAATGGCACCTTTATAGTTATCTATGCAAAGTCTAATTAAGTAACCTTTGACGACCCATATGCTAAAAAACTCTCAAGAAATGATTTACATCTAAATGTACTTACACTTATCACCACTTCAGCAAGCCTTAACTTTGTTATTGTAAATCATCAACACAAATGGTTTTAAAAGGTTAACTATGTACTTTACAGCTCTAAGCCACCTTAATGCAAGATTTTTATTAATAAAATTCTACCCTTTTATCGAAAAAAGGAAAAAAAAGTTTAAGTATATTATTTTGTGTTAACTAACGTATAACTTCAGGAAAAATGAAGGAGAGTTCGCTTCAAATATCAAGTCAATCAACATTAAAAAGTCTTCTTTAAGAATTTTAAGTGTTTATAATTTGAAGAAGTAGCAGCTGGATTGTCAAAAGAAGAATAAGTAATAGCAGTGGCAGCTTAATTAAGCTCATGGTGAACACATTAATAAGTTTGATAGGATTTGACTGTTTTTTATTTGTGTAAAGCTATTCCCTTTTATCAATTTGGAATTATAGTTTAATAGAGCTTAATACCCATCAATTTATATAAAGCTTTTTTTGATAATAATGTTAAATTTATTAATATTAGAGAAGTCTTACAAGAGGAAGTCTGAGCAAATCAAACAAGAGGAGACTGAGAGAGCAACTATTTCAAGAGGTGGCAATGAGAGCTAAAATGAGCTATCCCTAAACCGCCGGATGAAACTTGAGGGGTTAGTGTCCCCAAAAATCATACGTGAGGGAGATAGCTTCCTCCCAACGCAATCAACGAAACGAGAAAGATCTAGCCTCAAAGAATAGAGAGTTCAACTAAGCTATTACAAGAGAAATATATAAGGCTTGAATATTGTTTATATAAGAACTACATGGTTTAAGTCGAAAGACTTTTTCAATATTCACATATACTACCTCTGTATTTGAAGATGTCTTTTTGAGACTTGATACATCAATTTTTTAATGAATTTAAAAAGTCAAAATACTATTTATTCAAAGATGGAGTAAGTATTATTTTAGTGATCAAGTGTGTTTTTATAATAATGTACCTATTAAATTTGAAGAGATATGTCAATTGAAAAGAAGCATTTTGATTCAATTTGTATGTCTATTGCAGGATACCTTTAGGTGAAAAGGCATTAATGTGTTTCCAGCTAGATGACAGTGTATTATCAATCGGGCATTTCTCAAACATTTAACTAAAACATGATGAAACAAAATGCATATGCATGCATCCTTGAAAAATGTTGACAGACTACTTGGGAAAAGGTATTCACCAAATATTTTGCCAATTTAGAAAAAGTTGTCATGCTTTATTATATGAAATTGTTTTAAGATGTATACAATGATACGTCCTGCCTTAATAGCAAACATTAAATCAAACGCAAATTTATTGTTAAAAAAAATAATAATTCCACGAATTGAGACAGCAAACAAACTGTTGTAGTTGGTAATTTTGTGATTCATGATAATCTCAAAACAGAAGTTTTTTTTGTAAGGACAAGTTTGAGTAAACAGAAAGTTTTGGGGCTACTTTGTTTGAAAATGTATTTTGCAAGCACTAACTGAAAAAAAACTGAGACGTTGTTGTGTATAGGCAAGATGGACGACGGGAAAACAGGTGAGTAGTGCCCAAAAAAAGGATGCACGATTGAGATTTAAGGAGCAACAATGATATGCAATTGATATAGAATAGAATTTTCTACATTGGTTGCATTTTTTTATTTTTCTGAAAAAGTCCCTATAAATAACACTCTCTGTAATCTAATTTTATCATTTATCAATAGAAAAACCCAGTAGCAATTTGATTGTGCAAAAATATAGTTCTTCAATCTTCTCCATTTTTTTATTTTTTGTTCATGAATAATCTATATAGTTCATAGTTTAGTTTGTTATTATATCTTTATTTTTGTCAGCTCTTATAAATCAATCACCTCATCTTTATAGATTCATTTACGACACTACCACAACAACTTCAAAGTCTTGACCTTTCTTTCAAGCTTGAAACCAAAAATCATATCAAAGGACTTCATTTCTTCTTTTGGGTTGCAATTCTTTCATGTTCAAGTTTGAGTCCGAGAAATTATATCTTGTCATCGAAATGCCATTGGAAGACTTAAAAGAAGAAAATCAGGAAACTTAAGGAGCAAGCTATATGACTAGTGTGCACACCAAATTTTCGATGGAATGTTTTGAGCTCAAGCTAGGTCATCCTGTCAATTTCTCGACAAATACATGCACTCTGGAAAGTCGTGGTTCTTCACTTGGGAAGTTATATGTAAGTTTACTCGTTTAAATAATTTGATAACTTGCCTTGATGAACAAACTTGAAGGAGAGGAAGCATACTAGGTGTTTGACAAAATATTTCTAGCAAGGTACTGTGATTTGATTAGTAGGAAGTTATATTAGTTTGTTGGTGCTGTTATTTGTGAATAATGGAGTCATTAGAAGAATTGTCTCTGGGTTTATTGTGAAGAAAATTTGATAGCTTGTTGATGAAGAATGTCGTGAGTAGAAGGTGTTCGATCAAATGCTTGTGAGAATCTGTGACATTTCTGGTAGTGATATATCAGTAACATTCGGAAGTAGGAAGCTCTGAAAAGTTTACTTGCATTGTTGGTATGTATCTCTGAGGCTCCAAATGTACCTTGGGAAGCAAGCAACCTATATGCCTACAACCTCGTTTGACAAAATTCCTCAAAGAAGCTTCATTTTTCTCAAACCGTGAGTGCTCGCACAATCAGATTTGAACTGGATTGTGTTTGGTGTCTGTCTTCCTTGCTATGAAGGCAGTTTCCGACACGTCCAACAAAAACAACTTTGAACACAACAAATTATTGTTAGGCCAAAAGTCGGTTTGTCTAGCCATGCGTCTGGTTCGAAATCCTTCATTGCTCATGGAGCAACCACACTAACTCCATTGAATTGTGGCATCATCTCCATCATGAGTTGTATTATTATCCAGTGCGGCAACGCACCCATCTGATTATTCCTTACGGCATCATCCTTATGTTTTTATTCCCAGCCATGTTACCATGTTGTTCGAGTCCTTATGACTATGACTATCGGTATGAAGAGCATCGCTATGGCCAAAATTATGGTTATAGCCTTGATTGTATTGAGGATGATATGATTGTGGATTAATATTATTCATGCCTCCATCAAAGTATCCACCATTGACTTAGGATGATGGAAATTCATACTCATGTTGACTTCGCCAACACGAGCACCATTGTGCTACTTCACATGTGAGAATATATAATTAATGGTATATTAAATATTCTCGATAAAAAATGAACACAAGAGTTCATGATTCCAGTTGGGAGATATATACAAGAGTTCCACATGATGTCAATTACTATGGGGAAGACTTCTCTCCCCTGTTTATTTCACTTGTCATAGTTATAAACATATGCGATTTTTCCCACAAATGAAGAGTGCGTTCGTTTGGTGGTGGAAAGATATGCTCGAGCATGCTTTTCACTGTTTTTTTAATAAAAATGGAAGAAAATACGTCTTTTTAAGATTATACAGAGCATGCACTAGCCACCAAACGAATGTACCCTACGAAAACCAAAGAACTAGTATAGATTATATAAGGAATACAAATACCAAGTAACATTGTCACACTTTTTTGATGAGGTCCATAAACCATGGTTCATAGAAGCCATGATTTCCGTAGCAACTGAATAATACTAGAATTGGTATTATTCCCCTCCACTAAGCACCTATGCCTCTAGTTCCCTCCTCGATCACGTTCACATCGAGCGTTGAAAGAATGATTGATGACTCGATGTATGCGCCCGCATTTCGACCCCTCATGTGGGCCTAGTGTAGGGGCCCGTTGGTACCTTCTATTCGTCGTAGCCTTCTATTGCTTTGCGGAAGCGGACCCTATTGATGCCTCGTAACTTTGAACCTCGCTTAACTTGGAGAAAACATTTTATTTGTAGAAAGCGTAAGCTATAATGCTTAGTGAGGTTTTATTGAAAACATTTCTTTGAAATATCTTTATGAAAATCTTTGAATTCATAAACATTATAAAACACTTTAAGGAAATCTTTGAATTCATAAATATTGTAAATCACTTGTCAACTTATAATTCCTCGAAAACATCTATGGAAACTCATATAATTCCTCGAAAATATCTATGGAAACTTATCGAACCCTTTACGTGAAAAATATTAGGAACTACGAACGAGAGCGACCTACTATAGTATCCTAATAACCTCGACACCCGTCACCATGGGTGTAAATAATCAAACTCCGACTAGATAAACTAGAGAGGTCGTACCCTCCGATCGGACCGTCACCATGGGGTCACAAGGACCAAGTACTTCGTGGGCGGATTCGGTCGCCACGAAAGTCGACCGAACCCTCTCGATGCGGATTAAGTCGCCACAAAGTCGACCGAATCCTCTCGTGAATAAAACATTTTTATTTGGGTTCGTATTCTATGCTATGTATAATAAGTACAAATCTATTCTTTAAATTCTTTATTTAAGAAGTGAAAGAAACTTTGCTTTTAGGGTCTTTGAAGGGTTTTCTCCAGGTTTTAAAAGTATAATACGTATCTATGCTCATATATTTAAATAGAACTTAAAACGACTGGATACTCGAAAACTATGGCATAGTAATATTATATATTTCATAAAGCATCAACATATTTTTCGTAATTAAAAGAAAGTAACACTCACCGTATATTGCTCCTCGAGTCGTTTCGTCCGATTTAGACTTTAACGTGCGATTTATCGACCTATCGAAATATCGATTATTAGTTTCGTAAGTACTAACGTTTAATGGAAAATTACTCGAATTAAATCCTACTCGTCACTCTCGTCGTATTAGTTCTAATTTTTAAAATTAATTATTCTTCCATTTATTTTATTTTGATAATTATCTTAAGGTCATTTATTTGGTTTAATTATTTAATTAAACATTATATATATAGAATAAATATTATAAAAATTACATAATATTCCAAATGATTGAAAATAATATTTTGATATTTTTAAATAATTTTCTAAGTTGAAATATTACTTTAAATAATTTTGGAAACATTTTGTTATATTAAAATCATTTCTTAAAAACTTAATTAACTCAGAAATTAAAATAAATTAAATCTGACTTCGAAAAATTCTGAATCTTTGATATTTTGTAGAAAATAATATTTTTAGCTTACTGTAAAAATTTCATAATTTTTGGACCAGTAGAAATGATTTTATTTGCTTCGAAAAATAAAATAGGTTCGGTTTTTGTAAAATTACCAGAATAATCTTTGATTTAAAACTGACGCGTTGGTATATTTTGTAAATACGTTAAACTTGAAAGGGAAGGGTTAGTCTTTTAACAATAAACACCAACCAATCGATTTTTATACCGGTTCACTATCAAAAAGTTGGACCGATCGGTTCAATCATTTCTTCCTTCTTCCTCGAGACCGGCTGCGACTCGCGTTCGTCGTCCTCTCTCACCGTCCTCGTCGTCTCTCGCCGGAGACGACCGTCTCCGGCCAAATTCTTGGCCGTTCCCGATGGAGTACTCGACGCGGGGAGTACTGATTCTACAATCAATTTCTCCTAACTACGACCGGGTAAGTTTTAATTTCAGTTTTTAGGAATTAGGGTTCTTCGTCACAATTGGGGATTTTGTCCTGAATTTAATATATGTTATTCTACGTCTTCTCTACTCTATTTCTACACAAGAATCGACTTAAATAACGGATTTAATTTGACTTGAATTGAAAATTAGAGTTTTAGGGTTCTTACTGTTTTGGACTGGAATTGAAGTGTTCTGATGTTGGTTGGGTTTGTGGCAGAGTTGTGGAGCTCGAATTGAGGCTCGATTTGGCCGGAATACAGCTGTACTCGGTCACGACTCAGTCGTAACTTGGTCGTGACTCGGTCGAGTTCCGGCGGGCTGCTGGCTCAACGGCGGCTGTATTCGTGGTCAGTGAAGGATCGACGGACACGACGGAGGTATGTTTTAAGTTTTCTGGGAAATTTTTATTTCTGTAATGTTCTGCTATTTTCTGTGATGATTCTGTGTTGAGGCAGATTAGTGTCTGTGATGATTTTAGTTAGTGTATTGGCTGATCTACAATGATTCTGTGGTGTTGTTTATAACATGTTAGGAGGCTGTAGGTTTTAGAAATTGGATGCTAGCATGACGTGAAGGAAGTTATTTGACATGCCTGTCATCACTTGGAATTTTCAGTGCTTGTCAAAGAAAGTGTGATATGGCTGATGATGTCTGCCGGTATGATATAGAAATATTGATATTGGGTGTCAGTAGACTTGTGGAAAGTGGGTCACTGAAATTGTCTAATACTGGTAGGCTAAGCATGTGATGTAGGAATTTTTATTTGACTTGCTTTGTTGCCTTGCAGGAAATGTCAAAAAGGAAATCTGAATTTCTAGGTTTTGCATGCTGATCATGGGAAAAGCTTGTGAGGCTGCCTTGACTGAACAATGGGCTGCCGGTTGGAGTTACTTAGTGTAGGTAGTATTTTGTAGGTAAGATGTAGTATTTAGGTATGTATGAACAAGAGATTTTCTGTGTAGTTCTGAGTAGTAATAAATTGTAAAATGGACTTGTAATGTTCTTGAATTAATTTCTAAAGGAACATCTTAGTATATGCTGTTTCAAATCAAGTTCTAAGTCGAGTTCAATTCTGCTTAACAGAACCAAAACTTGTGTGTAACTAACGTGCACATAACGTGCATTTGCGTAATAAATAGAAATTCAATATCACGTCGAAATAGAAAAGCATAATGCGTAAATACGATCACTAAACATCACTATCAATCGTACGATTATTTAAGTTGGATTTATTGGGTCGTTATACTGATTACGATCTGATATTGAACTCTCTTCCTTATCTCCTTGTCACTTCTCATCTAGTGAGCCATAAAAAGTCCGGAGACCTAGCCCTCATTAAGCTCTTCAATGGCCTTGGTATGATTCTCGACTGAGCCAACAGTTGAGCCGTCTCCATCCGCTTATTGGCCAAATATATCTTCCCCACAATTTGCTCTTGCTTTCACCAGCCTTCCATGTAGATAAGCCCCCATGTCCAATTGCTTCTTCTCACGGTCCATTTCCAAATGCTCAAGAATCGAGAGAAGATAGGCTGAATCGCATCTGCGCAATTAGGCCAAAACATTGGAATCGCCTCTTCTGGACTATAGATGATCATAGAAGCATCAACGTCACATTATGTTGATATTTTTCACGAATTTTTTTCAGCAAGCCCACCCTTCGCCTTTCGAGGTTAGATCTCCTAGCGCCTTCTGCCGTAATATAAGTCAATTTCACCTTTATTCTTCTACCCATGTTTCTCTAATTAACTTCTTTCTTTTATTTAGCGAAAGTTTTCAACTCCACATGCTACATCAAGTTTATATATGGTTATAGTATCAGAGAATATTTGGAGAAGGTATTTTGTGTTTTTTTTCAAAAGATAATGATGAATATTTTGCACTTTTTTCTTCTCCACGTACCCAAAAATCAATTTATTCCAAAATTGAAATTTTCAATTATAATAACGGAGGATAAACTTTATTTTATAGAAAACAAACGCTATTTTGAATTTCTTTTGTCGTAAGTTATGTTCTGCATTTTCATGCAAGATTTTTTTTTCTTTTTACTGCTAATTATTTGCAGTCGGATCTTTTACAATACAGTTGTCTCTTTATGAATACTGTACAGTACTCATAGTAAGATTTATATTTTTGGATTTGGGACTTTTAAAAAAGAAAATAAACAACTATTCATATTTTTAGATGTACCTAATGATATAATATACATAGAAGGAAAAAATATTTTGATTTTTTTCCATTAGCTATTGACTTTGGATTTTATAATTTCTATCCATAATAATATTTTTGCTAATGAGTTTTTGTGAAAGTTTATGATGTTAATTTCTAGATAATCAAACTTTAGTTAATAAGTTATAATACAGAAAAAATAAAAATTTACTTTTTTATGTATAATAAGGCTCATATATACACGTTTATATTTAGAAAATTTAGGAACTAAAAGTACAAGAATTGAAATTTGCAGCTAAAATCCTAATGGAATATAACAAATCTCTACATGAAAAAAAAAATGTCATTGCCTTTAATTGATTGCATTGATTACTTAGTGAGTATCGGATGCGAGAATGAGATTTGAGGCGGTTATCAAGCTTGCAAGAGACCCCTTTCACAATAGCTATGGTTTTGACAAAGGAGATATTCGAGAGAAACCGTATTCACAAATTGAGCGGAAAATAATTTGACCGAGATGGTTACAAATGATTAACCCGAGTCTTCATTTTCTTTTTGAGGTAAATATGGCTGCATCACGCTAATCTTTAAAATGCTCGGGGAGGACGGCATCCAATGTGCTCGGATTTGCATCCCTTTACTCGGGTCCTTTGATTCAATGAAGTCGTCGGAAAATCAGGTATCTTCTAGCTTATGAGAATCGAGAGAGGGAGCTTCAGGGAAGTGTTTGCCCAAGTCTTCTTTCTATTTTTTCCGATCATCCACACATGAAGGTTGAAAGTATAGTGGAAAAACCTTCAGTTAGCTCTGAGTCTCAGTCGACTACATAAAAGAGTCCTGAAACAAAACAGGCTTCTTCGGCTGATTTTGTCGACATAGAGATATTCTCCATTAAGAGCTCTACATTAAATAGAAGATCACTGGAGAATGAAATCCCTTAATCAATGGGACACTATCCTATATAATCTCTCTAAAGGTAAACCTTTTAGACACACATTCATCCATCGAGATACACAACTCACAAGTGACCCAAGCTCACAAGTGACTACAAGAGCTTCTCACATGAAAGAAGTTCTATCAAACTATTCGGTGACTATGCACCACTCTATCAGGGTCTTGTGGTGAGCCTTGTTGATCCCGTTCAGACCGTTAGATGCTTTTTACGTAGCTGCACCCTCCTATTTTCCTATCTTATTTTGCGGGTTCCGATCGTGCTTGACGTACTACGATGACCCTTCCGTCATCATGATCTTTTTGGTCACAATAGAAAACCGGCCAATAATCAGTATCTAACGACTCATGTAAATGCATGTACCATGAGAAAAAATTCTCGTTGGCCCAGGCTATGACATTAAGACCAGGGGCAATCAATTTTCAAACTTTGGCCTCCCAAAGGCACGAGATGAGCAAATGGGCCAAAGTTTCATGTTCCATGCCACAAATAAAACAAAAAATATCATCTATATTATTATATACTGTATTAATATATTAATGGTGAATACAACTTTTGATCCTTTTGACAAGTCTCAAATTTTTTTCTGACAAAAATAAATAGCCCGTATAATGCATAGGCTCCTTAAAAAACTAGTATGCTTTAATATGTATCCCTAGTTGCTAAGCTCTGATGAACAGCCCACCGGACACAAGAAAATTTTGATTTTTTGAAGGTATTAATATTCCAAATAATCTGCCAATATCGAGACTGAGAAGATCTTATAGTGAGGATTCAGCTGGGAAGCCGTACTAGTGCTATATATGTAATAGGAACTCCTGACTGAGAATTCCTTGCTTTTAGTGTCTTCCCACACAAAGAAATCTGCTCGGCTCGTCATAATGGGAACCAAGAATGAACTAAATTCTACACTCAGGCAGAAGAAAATGTATGAATGAACTATATATTAATTAGTAAAATGTATGAATGAAGTTATATCTAATGAGTATAATCGATTCCTTATCCAAATTTAATAATTAAATTGCACGTGCTACATGGGCACTCACTATTATACATACAGCATTTTACACATCAAATATGCCACATTGCACCCTCACCAATGGAATAGTTGTCTGATGACTAATTACATAGTGGCATCCAATTAAACGAGTCTGTAACATTGTTTTTAAACTTTTCTAATTAGAAAATTTACGAGAAAAAAGAAATCTTCAGTCTTGTTTAGAAACTTGGTTGTCCAGAAAGTGAAACTGTTGATCATGAACCTTGAGAGACGAAGGAAAAGATCCCAATTGTAACGCCCGTAATTCGATAGAGATACAAATCGTAGAATATGTGTAGTAATTTGATGTGTTTCGTAATATTAGATAATTCACGTAACGAGATAGAAAAATTTAATTCGACAAATCGATATCACTCCAAACTAAATTACACAATAACGCGAATAAATTTCATATACCCAAATAAAGATAAATCAACATGATTAGAATTTAGATTTCATATAAGAACCCTCATAATTTAAATTAATTTGTCTAAATATTTAATTAACCCAACATTGCCATTGACCAAAATTGTCGGCACCCATTTCATTTCCCCACAATCAAACTTTCATCTCAATCAATTATATCTACATAAGAATTTTATAAACATTAAGACCATTTACTCATATCAAATACAATACTCCTCTCGACACAATTCTTTTTACCTTGTCGAAACACACTGTCAACCATACAAACAACAAGAGACAATAATATTCAACCATACTCAACAAAAATTCAACTTTGAACAGGAAACACTCAAATCAATTCCAAATCGTCAAAAAGCCTACGACAATGGCAGTTGAAACGCCACTCTATACTTCATAAATGTAACCAATAATCCAAGCTGATATAGTCCCAGTATAAAATTACATTTCCAGTTTCAAAATTTACATACCAAAAGCTCTCTCCAGTAACTAAAAATCTACACAAACCAATTCAAGCTTACGGAAGTACAAATTACAGCAAAGCTAAAAGAATTTCATCTAGGGAATTAACGGAAAAACAAAAGTCTACACAAAATTAATTTAAACTTGTCTCACCGGAACTCTTTTGTTACCCCCACTAACCTGCTGCCGTAAGTAGTGCCGGCGAGTCCGGCCACCACGAGCGGAGCCTCTATCACCACCGTCTATGTTCTTGACACTAGTGGAGCTCCGGTGAGCCAGCCGACAAAACCGACGCCGACGAGCGGACGGGTAGGCGACGACGTTTGTGCGACGGCGAGAGGAACGAGCACCGTCGAGAAGCCGAGCTAGCCGCCGATCGGCCTACTCGCCACCCAAAACTTCAATCGGTCGGTAAGACCCCCAAACCTCGTCCTTTTTCCATAAGAATCACATAGAAAGAATCAATAGGAGCTCTATTACAACATATATGAAGATTGAAACGAAATTCAAAGAAATCAAACTTATCGGAAACTTTGAACCGACTGTAACCCATCTAAAATTTGTTGTTTTGAAACGGAAATTACATAGAAATGATGAGAAGGATGTCTAGAATAACATATATGAAAACGAAGACCAGATCTAAGGTTTTAAAAATTGGAAACCATAACTTTGACCGGATTTTTAGGCTAAACGGAGTAAGATATGGAAAAACCGACCACACCATCGTGTTTATCTCGTCGAAACGAGTCGACCATGTGAATTTCGCCAAATTCCGACGACGACCGCCGGCCGCCACCGTGAACGGCTGGTCGGACCGCCGTGGAGGTCGCCGGAATCTGGAAAATTCCGGCCGGCCACCGTCGTAGAGAGAGAGACGAACAGGAGAGAGAGGGAAAAATCGAAGAAGAAAATGAAATTTTTCCGGTCCGGATCGAGTATATATAATAGATTTTCGGTTAAATGACTATTTTGCCCTCGCACTGTTTAAAATAATTACCAAAATACCTTCTATCCTTCGAATAGTCAAAGGGCAGTCATGTCTTTTCAATCACCCGAACCTATTTTAAACCAATCAGAATTTAATATATCTTCCGAACCTAATAATTACAGTTTTACTTGCTCCGAACCTACCAAATTTTTACAGTAGGATAAAAATATTGTTTTAAACATAATATGTAAAAATTAGACTTAAAAGATAACATATTTAATTTATTTCGATTTTTGAATAATTTAAGATTATAGGATATGATGTTTAATGTAATTAATTGTTTTAAAAATTAATTAAGGTAGTAAATCAGTTTAGAAAAATATGGAAAAAATGATAATAGATTATTTTAAGAGATTGGGAATATTATGTGATTTTTCCTAAATATTTTTCAAGTAGAAAAATAATTTAGTTGATTAATTGAATTAATAAAAATTGGTTAAAGATTAAAATTAATGAAATGGTTCTAAAGTAAAAATTAATATAAAATGAAATAGATAAATGTTTTTAAATTTAAATTAAAGTTATTACGACGAGTGGGACGTGTACGATTTAATTCGTGTAAATTTCTCGAAATAGTTTAATTAGACGTATTATTAATAGTCGACGATTTTTAACAGGTTTATAAAGTTACGTGGACGATAGAGTCACGCTTATCGGTAAAGTAATACAGGTGAGTTATTTTATTTCTCATTACATGAATATTTTAATTGCTTTCAATTAAGAATTATGCCATATAAACCCTTATCGAATTTTTCGATGTTTTATCAACCTTAAATAGTATGGCATAGTTATACATTTTTATATATATAAATAAAATTATATAGATTTAAAAACTGGAGAGAACCTTCAAAAATCCTCAAGCAATCTTTTGCTTTTATAGTATAATATGTAACGAACCTCGTAGATTTAATTCGGTCACACATGATTGACCAATTCTTATAGAGTACCAGGTCCTTATGTGATCCATGTTGAGGTCTGCGAGATGGTATCCCTTACTAGATATTAGCCTCATGTCTAGTCTAGGTCCCGCGTACGTGGTGGAGTACGCTTTATGATAGGCAGGATCGCTACATTAGCTAGCTACTATTGTTAGGGATCCCATATTTGATTTTCATTGATTGGGTTCGATTATTTTAAGAATATATTATGAAGATTTCTGTTTGGTTTTCAGAAACTCTTTATATAATATTAAAGTATAAAGTAAAGATATTAATAATTATATCTCAATAAAGTTTGAAATGATTTAAATATCGAGATTTATCTCAAAACGAAAAACCTCACTAAGCATTATAGCTTACAGATTCTACAAAACATGTTTCTTTCTCTTCGAGGCTAGTGTGGTAACTTTCGACACGAAGGACTTAGCGGTACGTCGACAAGTGCGTGAGAAAGAATAAGGTGGGCTCCGCGGCATTAGGATTTCTTCGTGTCATTTACTTAGTGTGTTATTTGAATAACTAAGATAATACTTCCGCAACATATATTAATCTGTAATAATTATTGTGTCAAACTTGGATCTAATATTTGGTATTATGTTTAATAATAATGAATAATTGGATAAGTAAAGATAAAGAATTGATAGTTGGCACCGTTCTCGATCCTATTAAGGTGGGGTCTGGAGCGGGCGCCACACCAATCTTGTGGAATTGTCATAATCTTGAGGACCATGAGCTGATAATCCTGGAATTGCTAATCCAATTAACCTGAAAAATACCTCAAACCAAGTTTCTTTGTACTCTGAGCCCTTTATATAAGGGATAATGAAACCTCTTAGAAGCTCCCATACAGCGTTCAAATACTTCTGGTATCACCCATAACAAAGACAAGTAGTTCTTATTTGGCTCCTCTCTCACCACCTACATTGTTTACGTTCATAAAAAAAAACACAATTTATTAATTCGTAAATGATTGTATTTAAACGTGATCGAGCTGCTCGTGAACAAACTTTTTATTAATGAACACGAGCAATCAAATGAACATGAATACATATAGCCACCCTAGGAATATATAACGGTCGTTTGAGACTTACCTTTACTTTGTAGAAGCTGTTGTAGTAGATGCAATGTCCAAAATGTCTAAAAAATAGGGTTTTGTCATCAAATGGCAACCTAGGCACCATGTCATTGTTGTAAACATATCTGAAATATTTGACATTATACTTATTCAAATTCTTCTCCATGTACTCACTAAACACCTTGTCACCAACTCTCGGTTGCCCAAATGTGAACACCCCTTCTAACCTTTCCGAGCAACGCCTGCCTCCTCGTGTAAAATCAGCACTGCCTCAAATAATATCGCCAACGCTCCACCCAAGCTGTGCCCTGTTACTATAAACTTGGCATCTCTATGAATGTGTAAATAATCTCTCAGCTTCTCTCTGATGAATTGTAATATGCAAATTGCTTTGTTCCATTGCTTTGTGGAATTTCTTTAGGCCAGCCTTTGTATTTTTGAAGCCCAAGAGCTTTCATGAAGCCACTGTGGACTTTTCCGACGTTTTTTAGGTCGAGATATGACACATCGACGTCAGTCCGCCACTGGGTTAGCATTAAATGGTCCTGTGCCTCTAAATACTACGATTATTGTGTTAGAGATTTGATTTTGTATCTCTGAACATGAAAGCTTGTGTTGAAGGGAGATCTTGAAAATCTGTGAATCATAATTATTTAATTAAGAATTAATATTAAAAGATAAGTTAGCACTTAGATAAATCATTGCTAGAAGAGAGAGAGATTTATTTTACTTTAATTATATTAAGGTTTCTTGTACGTCTAAGCTTTCTAATTCACACTTAATTACTATATTGAGGTACAGATCAAATCTTTTGAGTTACAAAAATTTGAAAGGTAAACGAGAGATTTATAGCCAAATGAGTAGTAACTCACTTTACTTCCCACGTTTAAATTTACGAAATCAATTTTCGCCTTTTGGTCAAGAGAGTACGTAAAATTGTCAAATCAGCCGAGCAATATTACATTATTTAATTAGGCTGTACACGCATTTTTGTCTTTGCTTGAGTGGATAAAGTTTTTGGTTTTATGATCTAGTTTGACATAAGATATTACTCAATAGATTAAATATTAGTAAGCCCCTTAAGTGGATTATATATATAAGATCTGCCATTATTTACTTAATAACTCTGAATTATTAAACTGGATATATTATACTACAAATAATAATCACCTGTCTAAACATTTTGAGCAAGGACAGGCTAGCAATCATAATCAATAATCGTTTTATGCAAGAGCTTGACTTAGTTAATCGCACAGTAATTTATGTCCTTAATTTTGGAAAATATAATGAAAGAACAAAATGTTTAATTAAGCAATTTAACCCACTTACCATTCAGCAGTTGAAGAACCCCAAAAATTTCATCTGTGTGAAAATAGGGAAGAAACATAAAATTCACCATAATGTTACGTCAATATTTTACAAATAATAGTAATAAAAAAACATTACGACGAGATAACATGTAATGGAAATAACCTCTCATCAGGTACTTAACTTCTTCATTAAGTCACAATAATGTCACTTCTTTGATATCATTATGGAAATGGAAAGAATGTTAATTATCTTTCCACTTTTTGATCGATTTTATAGATAACAATAAGACCAACTTCTAAAACAATGTGATAACCTCTAGAAAATTAAGAAAAGCCAATATTTTCCACTTTCAATCAAAATTTACTCTTAGTGAGGTAACAACAAGTATATATATTGGATTTCAAATGTCATATATCTACAGTTAGGACACTATTGATGAGTGAGGAAATATTAATATGACGCACGGAGATACAAATCAGTAACATGTAGTATATATCATCTAGCTTTTGTCGCAAGAAGAATACACATAGAGACCATTCAAAAATAATTCCAATCGATCGATCTGGTTTAAAACC
>JANIEQ010000699.1:0-20845 GCA_024708375.1 Oxalis stricta | reverse complement strand
ATCTGATTAAGGTATTCTCAGAGCTTGTGTTTCATTTCTATCCAAAATCATTAAAGCAGTAGAGCTATATACAAAAGGCGCCTCATGTGGATCATTGAAGCTAAACTTATGGTATGTGTTGTTTTTACAATCCAGTCAGGTGGATCCCATTGTGGCATCTTTTTCAAGGTGGGGCTGTTGGTGTCATTTCAGCAGTGATGTTAATTGAAGTTCAATAATGTCGAACAACAAGAAAGAAAAGATGCAAATATTGCTATGGAACTGGTATGAACATTCTTTCCCCCATAAATAGAAGTTGCGATCTTTCTTTAAAGATGCATCTATCTTTGGACCATGCTCTTTTAGTTTTCCCTGCTGGTTTTGAGAGTAGTATCAGCATCGTCAAGTATACTGTAATTCCAATTCATGCCTCCTTGCTACATGATTTGCTACATTTTGTTTAACTGAATTAGATGCTGATCTTGTCAGTGTTTTTTTTTTTTATTATAGTCTGTCTGTCTTTTTTTTTTTTTTTTTTTTTTTTTTTTTTTTTTTTTTTATTCTATATGCTTGTCAGAAAAAACTCTGTTGTGGATGGATTTTTCTTAATAGAATTACATAATTGGTTCCTTTTATGGAATTCTAATTATAAATCTTGTTTGAAACTAACAATAATAGGATATTTGGCTTGTGCTCGAGTGCTCTGCTGAGCGGTATGTGCTTGACCATAAATCCCATCTCAGCTTCCAAGAATGGGTCTGGTCATCCTTACGAGTTCCCAGGACAGAAAGATGTGCGAAGCTGCTCTGGCACAGGAAAGGTAAATAAGGACAACTTAATCCTCGATAAGATTCTGACCATGGTTCATTTTTCTTCTTTCAATGAAAATCGACCCAAGTTTCTGATGCATGAAAGGCTACTGCACTTTTTATAATGAAAGTTACATTCCTGCATGCATTCTTAACTGAAAGTTGAACTTTGTGATGAATTACTGGCTGGTTCCTCAATCTGGAAACAGTGTACACGACACTATGCACTGGGATGGCAATGGCTACAGTGAACATGACCCACCAGATGAGTCACATTTGACTAAGGATGTTCATCAATATACTGTTTTCTTATATGTTATGGTTTTCTATCATAGAGATAGAATTTCTTCCCCACAGTTTATCAAGCTCTCGTGATGATGTACATTTAACTTCTTATACGTCACTTTTTCTCTAGTCGAAGGTGATAACTATGCTCATGTTTAGTGAATCTACTTCCCTATTAGAAATAATGATGCTATCTTGAAGCATAATGATAATAAGTGCCTTTTCTTCCTTAGAAAGATAGAAAAAGCGTGGTTCAGCACACAGATCATTAATTAATGGATGCATGTTAAAATCAAAGCTAGTTGACTTTAGCACATCACAGATGTCGCAATTTACAAATTCAGCTTGTCAAGAACATATGTCACTATTTTATTGAGATTACTATGTACTTATTTGCCGAATAAATTGTCACACAATGTAAACTGATACTTGTAGACAGGCAAGTCACAAAAAAATTGATTAAATTAGAACATGAATGACAGAAAGCCGCATGTTAATACGAGCAAAAACATCGACTCCGAAGACTAACGCGACCGTTATCTTGCTAGGATAAGCTCTAAGTAGAGCTTTCATCTAGAAAATCGTTGAACCGATTAATACTACAGCTAAATCTTGATCCTGACCGAATGAAGGAAATGCCTAATTGTCATACTATGACCTGTCTGCCAGATACAAATTTACAATTATTGAGCCTGGAGCCACTATTGTCCTAGTGATGTCTGTTCGTTTGGAATGGTTAATGTGCATCCGGTACATTTACTACTTGCGATACTAAAACTAATTAATTAGCAATTAAATAATCAGAGACGGTTTGACCGAGTGAATCTAAAGGCGCCATAGTTAGGCTCTGGTCCGAAAGGGCGTGGGTTCGAATCCCACAGCCGTCAATCTTTTAGTCCCTTTTATTGCCCAACTAAACGACACCGTTTTACGTTGTTTTCTTAATAATCTATTATTCTCTATAACTAAACGACGCCGTTTCCAAATTTAAGGTTTAGTACGATTTTTTCTTGTAATCTATGTTCGTGTATTTTCTTTGGTCGGAACTGTTTTGCGCCGATGGCTCTCGAGCTTTCAGAAACAAGCCAGTGGCTAATCATCATATAGTAAACTCGGTTCCTTAGCTCTCTGGGTGGAATCGGAAACAGATTCTTTCAACCACCGGCCGACAAACTCTTGCTTACAGAAGAAATCCTATCTTCCGAGGGCGGAGGAGCCGGAAAAGCAATCACTCGCTCTCGTCCTCCATGGCTTATTAGGCACCGGCCGGAACTGGAGATCCTTTTCTCGTAATCTCGTTTCCTACCTTTTTCCATCTCTCCCCTCAGTCGAGTGTAGTTTAGCTTCAATTTGTATTCATTTCCGTTCAATTTCATTAATTGTATTTGTTAATCGATCTTGTTTGTAGGTGTGGTCTGTTGCATTGTAGAGTGGAGGTTTTTGCTTGTTGATTTGAGGAACCATGGAGAATCTGTAGAGATTGAAGAATAAAACAAAAAAATGCCTCATGATTTGGTTAATGCTGCTAATGATTGTCTAATTTGATCAATTTTAATGATTCAGGATTGGCCTGATGTTCGTCATTGGGCATTCATTGGGAGGTAAAGTCGCTATACATTCGCTCAGAGGTTGTGCTCAAGGTGAATATGGTCAATATGCAACACTTCCGAAACAGGTGATTCTGGATTTTCGATTCTTCAGTTATTAGACATTGTATGCAAATTTTTTCGTAGTAAAATGAAAATGTGTTTGATGTTATTTTGTTTATATGATTCAGAACAGCTGTGGGTATTGGATTCTATTCGTGGAGAAGTGAATCCAGAAGACAGCGATAGTGAAGTTGAGAAAGTTCTGCAAAACCTTACAGAGTTTGCCTTTGTCCATTCCATCACGAAGGTATGTCTTTTTCTCAGTTCCTTCAGGACTGAGTGATCGTTGCTAAGAACTTCTCTTGTTTAATTAGGCCTTGACTTACATGCATTTCCATAGCTACTTTATGTGTGGTTCTTTGCATAAACTGATAGTAGATTGACATGTAAGGTACTATGGAATGACACAGTTTTTTCCGTTTACTTACTAGTCACTTTCTTTCATGGATTCAGATGGCTTGTTAACCACATGATTGAACTTGGTTTCTCAAAATCATTGTCAGAGATGGATTGGTAGTAACCTGAAAAAATCAGGAGACCACGAAACTTGGTCTTTCAATCTTGAAGGTTTGCCAGTCTAGTGTTCAATTCTTACCAGGATACATATATATTAATAATCTCTTTCGTTGCATATCATATCAGTTTATAGTTCAACCTGGCTAAATTTATTTTGTACACATTTCTGTAAAGAGTCATATAGGGAGCCTCCTGGCCTGTCGCTAGAACAACCTCCTAAAGGAGTCAAATCATTGAGATTGTTCGAGGCAAGAGAAAACAGTGACCCGTTGGGATCCCCGTTACGCTTCAGAGACTCAAACGCACTTACCAATCGGACAGGAAATGGATCCTGCCTCGGGAAAAGTTTCATTACATCTTCTTCCTAATGCAGGTCATTGGGTCCACGTGGACAATCCAAAGGGACTTCTTGACATAATGGCACCTAAGATTTCCTCCCTCTAATTCAATTTGGAGACATTCATATTTAAGCTAATGCTAGTTTCTACTTTCAGTGTTTATCATCCCATTAAATAAAGCCACATTGTTCATCTGGTGCTAGACTCAACCACCATAATACATTTCGAATGTTTCTTTAAAATATTGCATGTTCATGTGTATTTATTCAGTTCACTACTCTGAGGGCATTTTAACAAAGAGTGGATGATTACCTCTATATTTTCATGTATGACGTCGTCAACGTAATGAAGAACATATGAGGCTTTAGATAGGACAGATGAGGGTCAGGGGTTCTGATCAAGCAAAAAGAACTATAGGGATCAAACCAAAAAAAAAAACAAATAAACCATAGAGACCTCTATTACCAAATTGTCTTTTATCTAAAAAAGAATATTAGAGGCGCTTTTGTGGGGTTTATGTTGGGCCGACGCCTTTATGCTTAATAGATTCTGGGCCCAATTCAACTATTCAATTTTTGGCGGCTAGGGTTGACCTGACCCGATTGATGAAATGGAGCCCTAAATTATGCTTCTATAAAATCATTGCAATCGCTTTTCAGAAAAACCATGAACTGAGAAGACAAGATGCAGATATTCGTCAAGACATTAACTGGGAAGACTATAACCCTTGAAGTCGAAAGCAGTGACACCATCGACAATGTCAAAGCTAAGATTCAAGACAAAGAAGGTATTTTGAATCATTTGATCATCCTCATTTCAATTTCAAAAATTAAATTTTTATTCTTCTAAATGATTCATTTTTTTGGTTTAATCAGGATCCCACCTGACCAACAACGTCTGATCTTGCCGGGAAGCAGCTTGAAGATGGACGTACCTTGGCTGATTACAACATTCAAAAAGGTTTTCCCTTTGTCAACAGTGTTAATGAACCATTTTTTGTTGAATTTTTCAATTGTTTGATAAATTATATGTGTTTGTTATTTATAGAGTCTACGTTGCATCTTGTGTTGAGGCTTAGAGGAGGAATCATTGAACCTTCCTTAATGGCTTTGGCTCGAAAGTACAATCAAGACAAAATGATTTGCCGCAAGTAAGGTTCTTTCCCTCCAATCGCATATTTTGACATGGTTTGTTGTTTTTGGAATTTAATTTGATTTGTGTTTTTGGGACTTCACTTATCCTTCTCTGATGATTAAGTGTGGAGAAGGTTATACAAGGTCCCTACAAAGATACCTATTTGTACTTTTTTTGGCTGAGATCATATAGATTGCTCTTAACCATAGTGTCATGAGTGGGGACATCATATTATTAATGTTTTTAAGGGTTTTTGACTCCTTTTCCGGAATGTTGATGGTCTGGATAATAAATGTGGAAACTTTTACTATCATTTCCTGAATGTAGCACTAGTTCTAATTAGGGAACCTCGTGTTGAACCCTCCTCTGCCATTGTAATGCAAAATGAGGGCATCTTGGTTCCCAATATTAACTTCCATTCTTTACTTTATCAGCTGGATTTACTTTCAGTTCGATTTTCTCAGTCTGGTACACAACACATTTGTTTTAATATTCACATCATCTGTTTATATAACTAAGTTGTATCCTGTTTTTTCTCAAGACATCCTATTTCATGAACTTGTAAACAACTTATAGTTCATTTTTCTAACACTATTAATTCTTTTGGTTTTAGGTGTTACATGCCTGCCTCCATCCAAGGGCTGTAAACTGCCGGAAGAAAAAGTGCGGTCATAGCAACCAGGTATGTCTCTTTATTTGGTTTATATTCAGTGTTATGATTTGTGTAACTTAATGGCTTCTTTCAGTACTTAATCTGGTGTTTTCGTTCTTGCAGTTGAGGCCTAAGAAGAAGATCAAGTGAGCTCTGTGCTCTTCCTTGTATTATTTTCTTCGTCATGGAAGAACAGATTTTGTTCTTTCGCATGTAAGAAAATCCATGTATCAAGTTTGTATTCTGTATTTTGTTACCAAATCCTTGGATGATAAGATTATGTGATGCTGAATTGGCAAATTTTGTAATTTGGAGTTATATATTGAATTTTCTCCTACTTTGGCAAATGCAAGTAATATAGATGTATAATGAAAATTAATTTGAAGGACTTCAAATTTAAGTATTGTCTTGTCGTTATATCAGAACTAACTAAAATAACTTAACCTGGCCAAGACAATACTAGACACTTTTTAACGTTTCAGACAAACGGCGTTAAATGTGCAATTGCAAACCTTTTATTTATTTTTTATTTTTTGATGTTAACAATTGCAAAACGTATATGGCTTGCCATCTCCCATGTTTAATTGGATGTCATGCGAAACGAATTTGTGAATAGACCATCCCTCGTCTTGTAATTAAATTTGGGAATCCTAGATATGGATCCATCACATGGTGTCATATCAATTTAATTATTATTTGTACAATTCACTAAACCCCACATTGTGTGTGATTAGTATCTCATTTTTTGATTTCCAAATTTTAATACCGCCTCCGTCTATCTAAGATAGTACCAAATAACATTTGCGTTTAATCTTTGAGGGAGTTATACTATTATCATGATCATGGCAGAGAAACATATAGCTCTAGAAGTTTAATTGAACCCCTCATATGCACAGCGATGGATCTAGCCGGAAAAGCTAGCCTCGCATGATATGTAATATATTGATTATTATAGTATCAAAATAAGGGATGGTCGAAATTTATATATCAAAATTATAATATATAAATAGACTATTAAATAATTAAATGTAGTATAAGTTTAATTATAGTATTTTTTTCTTTGATAAATAAATTATATATTACATATTCAAAATTTATGTCGCACCGCGAACTTTTTATATAAAAAATATTTTAATTTCTAAAAAAATATTTTACCTATATTTAATGTTTTAACAAGTTAATTGTTAATAATAAATGTTATGGAGTTGTAAAACTTTGTTCTAATAACCTAGTTACATTTAAAGTGCATAATTTTATATAAATAATAAGAATATATACATGAATTGTACTTTTTATTTTTCATTTTCTTAGATCCATAAAATCTACAATTAAAAAATTTAACGTGAATGTTTAGCTAGCCCATGTGAAAAATTAGAAAATTTGTAAAAAATAGAAAAAATTATATTTCATTTTATTATGAAATTTTAATTAACTAAATTTATTGATTGAATATAAAATAGACTTTACAAACAAATTTAAATAAGATAAATTTTCAATACTCTTTATAGAATATTAAAATTATTACTAACTATATTTTTTATTTAATTGTAATAAATAATTTTTATAGTCTCTGATGTATATTATATTTTTAATTTTAGCATAAAATATATATGAACTTTTTATTATTATATTATTATTCATAAATTTTTAAATATTAGTCCATGTTTTTAAGTATAAAATGTATATTATTTTTATACTATTATCTTATTATATATATATAATAAATCATAATCTCGTTGTTCTTCTAGATTCTACATAAATCCATAATATATATTTTAAATATATATTGAATATAATATTTTTCTATCTAATATTATATATATTTTATTCATATATATATTTTTTCCTTTAAAATTTAGTCCTAACTTGCTCCCTACCTATAGATACATCCTTACATATGCATGGCATTTAGAGGTGAGATGTAATAAATTTTGACAAAAATTATAAATTCTTTCCATCGAATACTTTTCATAAACAAATCTAAGAAAGATTATCCGAGTTTAATTTACAAAGAATTCATCAACCCCGCATATAATCATCTTCGTTATTATTTCACTAATGTCTAGTTCCTCGTCCATGATCGGAACCTCTATGTTCATCTGTAAGATTTTTTTTTTTACCCTTATTCATATCATGACGTAGCAAAATTCAATATTTCATCGATCAAATTCCGCTTAGCGGATTTCTGACTTGAAGTAGCATCGATGCGACTAATCAATCTTACCGTATCGTCTTTCATCAGTTCCCCTGAATTCCATGTAATTCTTATGAATCTTTTCATCAACAAGTTGAACTTCTATCTCCATCTTTGTCTACGTAAACTTTGGCTATGATTTTCATCAAAATCATGACCGTATCGTCTCGTTGTTCCCGTTCTTCAAAATCTTTTGCTTCTTCTTCTTCCTCTATTTGAGGCTCTGGGGATGATGTAACGAGTTTTGTATGTAATAGTAGACATGTTAGCCAAAAGAGAATTTTGTTCAAAACGAAATATGGCATAAGTATTAGAAAACACACACATATATATGGTGTTTAGGATTTTCCGAATCCTAGTTGGTATAGGAAATATATATAACGTACAATTTAGGAAGTTTTTTTCAAGTGCACCATTTTTTATACTACTCAACCACTAAGATGTAAACATGCAATACATGTCGTGGGAATGGTATTCTCGGGACTATTAATCGTAATTAATTAAAAAAATTAATTAAGCACTCACATATCTCCGAAAATGGTATTCCTGAATTTTACTTAAATATCGTTAATCGTGTAATTGAGTTAATTGTCTGGGAATGACATGCTCGAAAAAGGTACATCTATTTACCTCATCCCAAAACTCTTATTTCATGTTCACGCATGTTTATAATTTCCTGGTTTTTTCCCTTAAGAATAATTTCCTCTTTTTTTTTTCCAAAACCCTAATCGGAAAATTTTATACAAGTCTACAATTCGGAAATTTCTCTATAAGCCTATAATATATAAGCCTATAATATATATATAACGTACAATTTAGGAAGTCTTTTTCCCCTGAGAATATATATATATATATATATATTTTCCAAAACCCTAATCGAGAAAATTTTATACAATTCTATAACTCGGAAATTTCTCAAGAAGCCCATAACTAGAAATATATAAACCCGCTTAAAGACAAGGCTACAACTTGGAACACACTTTGCCCTCCACGCGCTTTCTCTCCAATGATTCAAAACCTACATCTTGGTCCCTTATCTTTTAAAGAAAGTTTATTTAAGCCCCTTATTTTTCATTTTCACGCAATTTATTGTGGTAACGTAATGTTAATGTACATATTTATATCACGCTCTATATACATTTAAAAAAAAAAAAAATTCACAATTTTTTCCACAAACTCTAACTATAATCGTATAAATGGATCCATAACAAATAAATAAATTATCAAATGAATCATTTCGCTCCATCATACACGTATGAAATTGTTCGTGAGAAATTATTCATTAGCAAGAGACTTTGTTTGTAAAATTTTACTCTGCACGAAACTACAAAGCCCCAATTATGATAAATTCTCTACCTAAATCATCATGTACTACTTCTATAATTAAAACCCTTTAAACATCCACTTAAGTATGTCATCGATATTAATTAATCACTACAGAGCACATCAATGAAGAAGTAAAAGAAAAATAATAAAGCAATTCCATTGTAGTTATATCTAAACATGAATGAAAGATACTTCACCATGGAAATTAGATAGGAAAATTAAGTTTACATTTATCTAATTATCTAGCTAATCCAGCATTCATTAGAGGTGGTTTCATGCTCCAAGCAGTAAGAGTCTGGACGGTGACGGCTTCTAAGCCGTTGTTGAACACAAACAAGTGTGCTTGATCAGACACGGCCAGCGTCGGATAAACCCTAGACAGGATACAAGTCTTCCCTCCTGCTCCAAAGCTCTCAACCACCGAATGATCGATCAAACTCCTCAAAGATATCTTCTTGCCCGTCGACAAATCCACGTCTACGAAACCAGCAAACGACGGCGTATAAACGTCTTTCTGCAACGACGAAGGTCCTGCATCGGAGCACATGAGAACGACGTGCTTGTTGCCGTCCGCTTTGAAGAACTCTGAAGAAGACGGGAGTGTATTCTTCCAATTTCTGAGAAGCCAAAGTCCATAGACCGAAAGGACCAAGTCCGCCTTCAACTTTAGAACCCTTTTGGGAACATAGGTCTTGTGCATTTTTCCATTTGGGATCAAACGGCTCAGCTTTGTCCAAGCTGTCGAATGTGAAAGTCACTTCGACGTCAGCCTGTGCAGGGGTGATCCCTGTAACTTCGATATGATCTCCCTTTGCAAGCTTCTTATTGCTCATTTCAACCTTCTGAGCCCTTAGTGTCTCTAATTCTGGAATTGGCCATTGTATCAGTTGCTTTCCACTTGGATCAAGCAGTAATGTCCTAGGAATTGCCTGCAGCACACAAATATACCATCAACCCAAAATATACATATATAGAAAATACTTAGAGAGCAAGCCATAGCGCAACCGAACCAGAAAGCTCTTTTATGACCTAGAGGTAACCAATTCGACTCATGGAAACAACATCTTTGCAATTGCAAGGGGAGGGCGTCGTAAGTCGATATCCTCCCCATAGCCCCTAAAGCGGGGAGCGTTAGTGCACCCAGGTTTGCGCTTTTTATAGGAAATGCCTAGTATATAAGAGATTTGTACCTGAATACCAGCCCAACCCTTGGCATTATCATCTGCAACAGAATCAGATTCATTAGCCCAACCCCACAAGATTCTTCTATTCTTGGAAGGATCAAAGAATGACTTTGAAGCATAGAAGTTTCCATAATCATAACGGAGTCCTCCCCAACCATCCTCAGAAGTATTATCAGGAACGTACTTGTCAGTGTCAGGATTATAAGTCCCAATTGTATAATAATCATATCTCGTCTCGTCTAAGCTCACTTTCAAAACATGTTTCACATCCTTCTCCATCATAGCTGATAAGTCAAGCCCATTTTGACTTTTCACCGACACCGGGAAGAAATCCGGACATTCCCACATACCGGTCCTTTGTTTGGAATGAATCGGTCTATGAGCTGGCACCCACTTCCTGAAATCCTTCTGCTCTTGTACAAATGAGCGATTCCTTTCCTCTTCTTCCTACCACCACACAAGCATCCTCCATTGCCCGTCTTTGCCAATCCACGCGGTGGTCGGATCTCTCCACGCGGTGGCGTTCTCTCCTTTTCCGGCGACCACCACCGGATTGTCTGAGGGTTTGATCCATTTTCTGAGGAGAGGATCGGATGGGTCTTCCGGGATTGCGTAGACTTGGTTCTGGGTTTTTTTGTCCTCGTCTATTATGCCGGTGTAGAGGATTACCGGCTTGTCGCCGGGAAGGATTGTGGCGGAGCCCGACCAACAACCGTATTGGTCCCAAGGCTTTGATGGGTATATTGCATTTTCAAGGGCTTCCCAAGTTGTATTAAGTCCTTTGAGACTGAGTGGGCCCATACTATGTTTCCCCAAACTGCCCTTTTGGATTGTATTGGTAGAATAGATGGTAATAGCCTTTGAAATACATGGGCCCTATTTTTAAATACCAAATAGAAATAATCCAATATTTAATCATTTTTTTAAAAAATAAAATAAATATATATATATAAAATAGTAATATGATTTTGTGGGGCTTACCGTTTGGATCTGTTGAAGATATTGTGGGTCCGATCATGAAAGAAAACATTTAAAAAAATTAGTACTTTTGTAAGCCAAATATAAGCTAATGATTAAATGCAATACACCACAAAAAAAAATACAACACCACACAAGATTACATATTTGATTAAGTTGATTGGTGTTTAAATTTGACTAGCAAGAATCAATTTCTCGTTTAGGGTGAATTCATATTTTTTTTCAATATTATTAGACTGAATTTGTGTTTGAAACAAGATTAATCAAATAGCATAATTTTTCAAATTTTAATAAAAATTACTCTCTTCTTTTTTTAATACTTGTTTTTTACTTTTTAAAGATATTAACACGTATATAGTAAGATAATGTCAGGAATAAAATATATAATTTTGATTTAAATTATGTATGAAAATAATTTTTTAAGATAAAATGAAAAATTTTTAAAAAATAAAAAATATGTCTTTTAAAAATATTCACACGATTTCATGTTAGTTTTCGAGTGAGGATTAGTAATTTTGTGGCGATATCTAGACTAGTGGGTCACGTGTGGTTAGGAAACTGTAGATGGCACATGATGAGACTGTCTTCTTTTACTGTATATGTTGGTTTTACATTACAGGTTTTCGGTGTCAGGTTTTCAAGAACTGGAAATTTTTCTCTGAAAAGAAATTAAGAAAGGACGAGACAGAGAAAGAAAATAAAAGTGGTCCTTAATTTATGTCCTCTACGCTGAGATCAAAGATAAATCCAAGTTCCATGAACCCTAAAATTGTACCGGGAATCATACTATTTAAAAGTAGTTTATTGTGACATTGAAACAAGAATTCTCTTTTTAATTAATTTTTTTATGAAAATTAACTGGGAATTTTATTATTTAATCAGAATTGCTACATGTCGTAAGGAAATCGGTAATCGACATGACCCATTGCAGTCTAAAGATTAGCAATATTATGAGCTAATCGATACCGATTGATAGCAATCTCTGCATGAAGATGAAGATTGGATCGGAAAACTTGCAACTTGTGTAAATGTATGGTAGGAGTTGGAACTTGGAAACTGGCAAGAGAAATTTCCAAGAAAAAAGTGATTTATTTTACTTCAAATATCTTTCGAAATTTGTAGAAGGGTTCGACCGAGTAGAAAAATGCTTCAAACTTCAAAGTGTTTTATGATATAAAAATTAAAATATGAATATACATAATGTATTTATCTATACAATAAGCTTAAATTGGTGGAAATTAATAAAATTAAAGCATTTTTGCATTTATAAAACAATTGCATGTATAGGGAACTACAACACAATATTGCTGTCTCCGGCGGACCGGCGACCCTGACGGCGACAATGCAGCAATTACAATAACAAATTACATAAACTTATAATTCTCTTGTAATAAAATTATGAAATTCTTTATATGAATTTTGACCCCAATTAAAGAAAATCAGAAAATATTATTATCCCTCGACAACATTGTCATTGCATGATGGTATAACTTTTTAGATTTAGATACATTGCATGATGCATGATATAGGAAAAAGAACGGTTTGATCCTAGGAATTTATCCACGAAAAAGAACATCCATTCCACAGAGTGGAGTCGACTACACGAAAAGGTAAGGAAGGAGAGAAAGAAAAATTACACACCATTGATCCAGTGCTTAGGTGGTTGAAAATGGTAAGCAGTCCGATGAACTTGACTGACCTTAACGGCAGACAGAGATTGAAATTCTGGATAGACTTTATGTGATCCTTCAATGGTGCTTATCATGCAAAGAGAAGCTACCAATATTAATATTGAAAACCTAAACAAATACATTTTTTTAATAAAAAAGAGATAATGGTGAGAGAGAATGTCGAGCCAACGAATTGTATTATTTATAGACTGATTTTTAGGATTTCTAAAGGATAGAAAAAAAATGTGGTCTAAATACTTGGCGTTAATTGAATGGTATTGCATGGAAATTGGGACTTTATCGAAATTAATTTGACGATGCTCTTAGCTAATACTATTATTTGACCGATTAATATTGAATTTCCGCTTCTTTTTCAACCCCTTTAACCAATTCTTTACCTTTTCTTTCTTTACCATTCGATTTGAATTTTTATCTTCTTTTTTGAGTTAAAATTAGTCGGAAAATGTATATTTTCGTCCTAATGTTTTATTAGTAATATTTTTTTTAATTTTTCACGTTTTTTAGTTAGTCTAAATAATCTTCATGTTTTCCATTAACGACTAAAAGTATCTCTTCTGCGTTAACTTTACCTATGTGGTATCTATGTGGCGCTTTATGACGCCAACTCATACCTAGTCAATTAACGAATCATATAATTATGACATGTATTAGTGACACATCACGCATTTTTTGCCACGTCGCCAAGTTTTGTAAAGAAAATGTGGATTTTTGATGACGTGGTAAAATTTTTGATGAGTCGGATGACACGTGTCACACACATATTGATCCGTTAACTCGACTAGGTGCCTCATGTGCAAAATTAACTGCAGAGAGATATACTACGGTACGCTAAGCAAAACTCGAAGATTTTTTACGCTAACGAAAAAATGTAAAAGATGAAGAAATATTACGGATAAAACGTGAGAGACGAAAGTATACGTTTTCTCTAAAATTAACTAAACGGGATTGAGACAAACTTTCTAAAACAGGGAAAAGGTAGATTAGATAGTATTTTCAAAGGTAATTTACACGTTTTTTAAATGCATATTCTTATTACATATACTCAAAATTCTCGATGTTCGTTCCATAAAAAGTCGAAGTTTCTTTTTTTAAAGAGTAAATGTCGAACCAATTTTGTGCATCTTATTCCATAAGTAAAGGTAGATTAGATAGTATTTCAAATGAAATTTACGCGTATTATTTCATAATTAAAGTTCTTGTTAAAATTTTGACATTGTTCCACTATACTTAGCTCTATGAATGTCCCTATCAATTTTCTCGAAAGGAAATAAATATAACCAGATTATATACTGTTTGTTTGAAGTTTGAAGGCTCTGGATTTTCAGCTTCAAGACCAATGTAACCTTACGCCAACAAAACTTATGAATGATTAATCAAAGAAAGGCGATTATTGACTTTGTAACATGATTACCGGTTATTTTAACGTCGTCTAAACATATGAGAAGTTAAGATTTCTCGGATATCTTATAGACAGCCTTTTTACCAATCCAAAACGATAAAAACTGACCATAATGTTTTTTTATTCTTAGAAATTTATTTTTAATTCCAAACTATATCAAAAGTCTTATGAAATTTATGGCCGACAATTTAAAGCAACGAGATCACAGAGAAGGGGGGTAAAAAAAAATAAACAATAAGAATTCAAGTAGGACAATCAGCAAAGAAATTCTTAAGATTTAAAAGATATCATATCAAGAAAATAGCCAGAAAATCTCATTTCAAGAAGGGTAGTCGCCACTATTGAATTAATATCGTATATGCGTGTCATTGATTTCGATCATAAAACCAAATCTCTTCTCCATGTCAACACTTCGTTAAGAATAATTATTATTTTCTACTAACATGTCTTGACAACTACTACCAAGTACACAATTATTAAACGTTCAAAGAAAATAATAATCACTTAGCACAAAATGTATAGTTGAACATAAACCAAATAATACAATACTAATGCTTAATATGTATGTATGTGTTAGGTTTTGCTAATCAATTTGCAATCCTCAACTGTAGCGATACATATATATTTCTAAATCCCAAGATGGGATTTATTCATAACACGGATGCAAAAACCAAGCTACATTTTAATAATACTAATAAAACACATACATAGGCTTGAAGTAAACCAGATTACCAGAATCCCATGTTTTCAGTTTAGTGTTGTAAGGGGCGAGCGTGGTATGAGAGACGGTTTCAGTTCCTTCGTCGACTCGATCAATTCCATTGAGTTGTTTTCACGAAACTCCTCTAGAAGGTTTTCCATTGGCATAGCTCTAAGTGTTTCGATGGCTCCTTTGCTAGGAACATCAGTTTCACATCGTACAGGAGTTGTCCCTGTAGTCTCATATTCCTACACATTGAAATTAGCAGCAGTATCAAAAAACCAGATTACAGTAGTAATACACAATCTATGTATACCATGAATGTTTCGTTTAGAGGTTTACCATGTATTGCTGTTGGAAGGTTTGTTGTGCCTTTTCTTTGATGCAAGCAGATTGGCCAGAGTGGTCCTTCCTGAATACATCTATGGTATTTTCATGACTTTTAACGTTTTCCAGTATTCCTGATATAGATTCCCGCTCTTGCTCGGACACAACTGTACAAAAACATTGCAAAATTGATTACTGTCACAAGATCATTTTATTATATGTGAAATGCTGTCACTAATGAATTAGAAAACTATTGTTACTTTCTTTTCCTTCTTTTCATCACTATCTTCCTTACAAGTTCAGGCAAGGTCGAGATTTTATGCAGCATGAATTATTTTACTTTTGTAGTGTTAATTAACTGACATCACAATGGGTATACAATTGCTCTCAATAAGCAATAGTTTTCAAACTATTATGACTAACAGAACCAGAAGAAATAATTATAAGACTCACCATCAATTAGATGAATCATATCTTCACTGTTCTTTGCCATGTCTTGCTCGGCTGCAACCCTTTCTGAATCAATCTCAGAGGCATGCAGCTCATTAGCATCAGATGCATTCCTGCAAGAAGTAATATTTCACTATGAAATGACATAATCATTGCTATGGTTCATGAAAACTCTCGAACAATAATTTTCTGAGCACTGACCTGACAAGTGAAACCAAACTTGAGACATGCTGGTTACCCATCTCATTTATAGACTCGTTAGTCTTTTTCCAGTGATTGAAAGATGACTCCGCAGTAGTTACACTGGAACAATTAGAGGATGTGAAAAGGTCAAAATAAAGAAAAGTTGTTATTAGAATACTGGAGATGGAAAAAATGAAAACCAAACTCACCATTCCTGTAGGAGTAACTCCATACGACAATGCTTGACAGCAGAGAAATCAGCACCGTCTTTAGATTCATTCTCCTGATTGCATAGAAAATGTGTCCCATTTCCGTTTTGCATCAGATGTCACACCCTCCATTGTGGAAACATGCCCATCTAAAATTCCTTGTTTGCTGAAGCACATTCTCTGAGATCGACAAGTCTTGCATCCACCTGCCAAATCAACCGTAAATACATCTTGAAATAAGGAAATTAAAACTGAATCAGAGAGTAGCACAGAAGTAAACCATTTCTTTGGCGACGAATGTGGTTGGAGACTAAACTAGTCATGTCAGCAATAAGTTTCTCTGCATCGGATTTTGACTGCTCCTGCAGTTTATATCCTTGACATGTCAGATTAGAAGCAGGGAAAAGAAGAAAAAATAACTAGGTAAATAACTGTGCAAGTGTTATATTTTCACCTCGTAGGCCTTCTGAAACTCGGAAATGCTCTTCATTTGAGTTTCATCAGCTTTTACCGCATGATTTTGAAGACTTTTCGACTCCTCTACGAGCTTATTGAGAAACCCATTCATATACTCGGAAATATTCGTCGTTTCCTTGAGACTATCATTGAATCTCTGTTGGTAAAAAAAGGGAACGAAAGAAAGAAAAAAACACTCATTAAAAGAATACAGCATTTACTTGGGTACCATGAACTGCACAACCAATTAAATTCAATAGTTTTAGCATTTTGACAGAGAATCCACAAAATAAATGAAACTGAATCTTTATAGACGAAATCTAATAGAATCCAACAGAAACATATGGATAAAACACAAACCTTACGCAGTTCCTTTGCAAATAGAGCCATTTCTCCTTGATGACTTGAAAGAGTCTTGTGGAGATTATCAAATAGAGTTGCTGCTTCACTTGCCTCTGATGCTAGAAACTGATGAACAAACCCATCATTTCCGACATAGTTCAAGAACAAGTAAAAAAAATCTTATTAAGCAAAGGCTATTACAAGAAGAAATAAAACATTTAGCAACTTACATCATTTAGGGAGTGTGCATTTGAAGATACCACATTGGAGATTTCCTCCAGACTAGCATTTGAACTCGCCTTGTGCAAGCGAACAACATTTTGTAGCGCCTCAATATGGGATGTGCACAAAGCCCTAGAGGATGAAGTTTTCTTCTTCAGATCCAGGACAGCCTAAACGCACAATTTTATAAAAGCATGTGAATTAGGAAAATTGTATCATGGAGCATATTTACATTGAAAATGAAAACCACAAGATGTAACGTATTAATTCAGACGAAAAGAAGCTGCCTAGACAGCAAAAGGGCTCCGAGCACTTTAAAACCTTTTCATGTACACCAAGAAAGGAATGGCACAGTTTCTCCACGCCTTGAAGGTGTTCATTTTGGCGAGACATTGATGCCGCCAACATGTTGGCAAGCTGGCCAATCTGTTTGTCAAGCTCTGCTTGAAAACTGTTTACTAATGCTTTGTTTTCTGCATTAAGTTTGTCTTCTCTACCTACACATAATGTAGACAGTGTCAACTATATAAATAATGGTTGATCATGCTTAAAGCTAGATGCAGATAAAATAAAATAACATACCAATTTTCTGGAACAATGAAGCATTATCAGTAAGTGCTTTCTCCAAGTCTGTCCGTAGTACGCAAGCTTGATGAGCCAGAGCATTTTCTGGTTCACACAAGATACCGACACATGAATAAAGGAAGGCACTAATAAAAAATTCTAGAAGTATAGTAATGAGCATACCTGCTTTCCGCTGCTCTGATATAACAAAATCTCTCTCCTTCAATGCATACCGACAATTCTGTAATTCTTCCTCAGTATTGTTAAGCAATATGCTGGTTTGATTTAAGTTTTTCTGTATAAATCATCTATCAGTCCAAGAAAATATATCAGGAAAGTATAATATACCGGAGGATAACTTACCTCAGTGGAGTCAAGTTTTCCAGTTAATTCAGTGCATTGTTGAACTTGAGTATCGTATTTATCTTGCAACTCCTCAAATTGCTGTAGAACATATCAAAATCTTGAGATAATAAACATTATGAAAAAATTTCAAAATAACATGGTCTTACTACCATACACCAGTGTGTAAAGCAACCATCAATAGTAAAGTTTACAAATGAACCTTCTGATGGTTTTCAAGTTGTAGGCCCATTTGCTCAATCTGATCTGCCATTGCCTACAGAAGGGAAGAGGTGAGCGAATAAGAAACAAAGTATGGAACCCGGTCGCAAACGTCACATAATAGCCAGTGAAAGGCTTATAAGCAAAAACAATCCACTGGAGATAACTTGTTTTCTAAGCAAGATAAAATGTAGCAGATGAAATACCTTCCGTTCGCTCTCTTCCTGATAATACCGTTCTTTTGGGATGTAAACACCATTTTTCTCACGTGCAGCATAAACCTCTGGCCAATACCCCACAACATTAATGAAAAGAAGAGAAACTCCAAACCACATACTTTATTTATCGACAATCATCAAAAACCAAAAAATCTCACCTGTCTTAAGGCGTTCTATCTCACCATAAAGATCTTTTATGAGTGTAGATTTCATCATTTTTTGGTTGACCTGCATGCAGCCATATGGAAAAAAATTAAATACCATACTGAAAAGATTGTTGATGTTTCAAAATGGCATAAGAAAACACACATTGTTTCAAGCTAGGAAAGAGACATGCCTCAGGCTTATTTTTAATGTGCTTTGCTCGGTGAGCATAATCCAAGGTACTTAAGGTTTCTTCAAGACAATGGACAGCAGGTGAAACTGTGGCTATGATGCACGTCTTTGTTCTTCCCCCAAGTGAATCCCGAAGTAAACGAGTGAGCTTGCTATCCCTAATTTCAATTCCACCATAAAGTTAGACTTTAGTGACCTGGAATCAACAGCCAGCTGGTGAATTACTAGTTCAAACCTGTATGGAATGTGCCCGAGATGTTCAACAAGTGCACTAATGACCCGGCCTAAAGTAAGTAGACTTTTGTTGATTTCACCAGCTTCCTTGCTCGGCCCTGTAAAAATAGCCATAAAAACAAGTTACAGTTGACATTCATTTTCCTAGTCCAGTAAATGTGCCAAATCTATCAAGTACCAATTAAATCTAATACGAATTGAATACCTCTCTGGCACCAGAACGTGATATGTTTTCTGAACCAGCTAGATCGACCAAATTAAGCTTCCCACATTTGATAAGCTCTTCACCTTCGGGGGTTGCTTCCTTGATATGTATTGTAATGGAAAACAGAGAATGCGACCGACTGAAATATAAGATAGATACTTGATTCAAGATAAAAACTTGAATATAAAGTTAAAAACAACAGAAACAAAAAATGCAGGGGTACCTAGATTGCTTGTTTAACAAAGTTTCAGCTGTGCGACGTTTTGAAGACCCTCTTTCAAGGAGAGAAAATATCTCACTTGCACTTGTCACAATTTCCTCCTCCAGACCTCTGACTAAAACTCCACCTTTCCCATCTTCCATCAGCGGCAATGTCTTCTTTTGCTTGTCCTCCATGACGACTCTTGAAATTTCTTCAGGCGCTAGTAAATCAGTGATTTCCTCATTGTACAGTTCCAGAAATGTGACCTTCACACTGTATTCTGCATTTTGGCTCTCCAGAGTATCAAAAATCTGCTTAACTGCTCTGGGTATGACACCAGCATCTTGAGGCAATTCTCCGTTGGTTCCACTCTATATCAAGTTCCCATAATTTAAAAGGGAAAAAAAAAAAAAAAAAAAAAAAAAGCCAAATTATATTTTCTTTTATGTAGCAAAAGTTACTGCATTAATGAAAGGACATTATAGTATACCTTTGTTCGTTTGCTTTCTCCTTCCATTGTATAAGTTTTCCCTGTTCCTGTCTGACCATATGCGAAAATGGTACAATTGAAACCCTCTAAAACCTCATTGACAATTGGAATCACTGCTTGCTCGTACAGATCTTTTTGCTGAGCTGAAGGACCAAAGACCTGCTCATACCACAGTCTGAATTTGAGCTTCAACCATTAAAGTCAAGTGCACGTGTACATATGTAATTTATTTTTCCATCTCATTGAAATTCAGCGGCTAGTCTACAGTGTGAAAGAAATAAAACTGAAATGGATGCAAGTGATAATTGTGCCAGTATGCAACTGTTTTGAAAAGTAACTAATTGTGTTAAGCCTGAACTTAAATTCAATTACCCAATAACCGGCTACTAAAACTCTATAAAGTCAAGGTATTTGCAAATGAAACACTTGAATTCATGAAAAGATTTCTGGAATTGAAGCGAAATTCAATGTTTTCGGATTTTCAATAAGAGCAAGTTAACAACCTTATCGAAAGTGAAAACCCTATCGATATGTTTCCCGGCAATGTTCTGCGAAACGGCAACTTCTCTACTATACTCATTGCAAGTCAGTACTTGAGGCGCGTTGCTTCTCAACTCGTCATCGCTAAATGGCCTAAACATCATCAAACAAACAAACAAAAAGCAAAACAATCAAACAAACAGAATCATCATTAAGAAACGCAAATTGAAAGCAATTGAAACCATACGTACCTGCAACGAAGAAGAACTTGAACGTTGACGCCTTTCTCTTTCTCGTGACGACCAGACATTTTGAACCGGCCGAAGAGGAGAATCACACGAGGAAGCTATCTTGATTGATTATAGATCCAAAAAACCAAAACTCAATCTCACACTATCTCTATCTATGTCTTCCTTTTTGGGATCTGATTGAAAGAAGAAGAGAGAGCGGGCTGTGAAATGTGATTTTGAATTTTGAGAAACCCCGCTGCTAGTGACTCACTAGGTATATAATATAATATAATAATATA
>JANIEQ010000698.1:0-11341 GCA_024708375.1 Oxalis stricta | reverse complement strand
TTAGTCCTTCTTCGAGCCCACTGAGAACGAGATAGAGGCGGCCATAAAGAAACACGTATACAGTAAGCACAGTCAACTGCAAATCCAAAGGTAAAGGTGTTACTGACAGTCGTGGAAATGGCGTTAAACGAAAAAAATGTAAAATTAAAAAGAAACACCATACCAAGGTGCTGAAATAGAAACCAACTGTGGTGAACATAACATGACAACATCCGGAAGAAGTCAAATCGATGCCCAAGCCGGTACATGTCTCGGCTCAATGTCTGTTCACCATTTCCATTAGCTATCTTTGCCTCAAACATGGATATCTGGTTAAGGCCCACATCTCTTCCTTTTACCAACTTGTGTATATTCATGATGGGTAACACTCCCTTCACGCAACGTAGGGAATTGAAACCTGTGGATGGTAGAGACATGCGGAGTTAGGTCACTGAGACTAAATCAAATAGTGTTTGAAAAAGAAAAAATACAACAGAGCAGTACCAGCAAATATGTCCTCGCTTAAATTGATAACTCTGGAAGCTTTGCTAACTCCTCCTCTTGTTAGGTGAAACAGTCTATTGAATACATCGGATGACCATAGTGGAACCGCACCCTGATTGAGCAGCAAAATTAAAAGTGTGCTTCAACAATCAGGGATTAGGAAGGACTAATAAACCAAATGGCAACACTAGAGGAACTAAACATGATGACACTGCTTAATTTATCACAATCAAAAAACATGCATACCACAGCACATCAGATATCTATAAATCTCCACCTCAATGGGTTAGCCAATAATCTCGCCCAATAGTTACAAAACTATGCTCCTGATTTGACATAAACCAAGCTAGAGATGAAACACTGCAGAGATAATCAAAGAAACCTTCATAAGTACCGAAAGTCAAGCCCGGTTTATATCAATAGAAATGAAAAATGGGCCAAATACAAGCTCCCATACTCATAAGCAGCACAAACGCAATTACCTGCCCGTGAATATATGCTCCCTGAGTCCAAGAATTGTTGGCTCTCGGACTCCATCATGCTTTACAAGGAATTCTTGAAGCAAGTTCCTCATTTTGAAAGCTTCTTCAGTGTAATTATCCTATGAATATTATTAAAACAACCTCAGGTACATAATATTTTTAGGTTACGTAAATAGTATTGCGAATACTAATACAATATGTGACCTGATTCATATCTATGGTTTGCAAGCCTTCCCCACGCGTGAAAATGATGGCATGGTTTTGATTTTCTGGTTTACCCTCTCCTAAAATCGCAGGACCTGGAAGCTTTATCCGGTAAATCAGCTGCAAAAGAAATCCAATGGAACAGTTAAACAGGACATTGAGGCCTATTATCAAATAATGTGATCAAAAACAGCTGGAATGTGTCGATGCATATTCACAATGTTGAGCTTTGTTAATATTGAATATGTGATTTCTATCTGAGACATGCTCAATAAAATATATTTTATTTTCACCAGAGAAGGTCGAGAACCACTTGAAAGGTGTAGTTGGAACACTATTCATTTGTAAACAAAAACGGAACAGTCTTTATATTTTGTTTAAAAATAGACTGAAGAATTTTCAAATTTTCACAGAAGAGTCCGATTTAACTCGAACATAAGTCAAAATTTTCCATAATGGAAGATAACTTGAACTCAAGAACTCCCAATAATGCACTCGCGAGTTAACGAGTTCATCCTGAGTTGGCACGAGTCCGACATAGAGTTCTCACCGAGTCAACTCAAATGAGTGATAACTTGCAAACTCAGACTTGCGAGTTTGACAACCATAAATAGAATCATTAAGGAAGTCAGTATTCATACCTGATCAAGGTTTTGAACTGGCTCAGAAGAATCTAAGGACTTGGCTGGAGGAGCACCCTTAACCAGAGCAGAATAATAAACTTTCTTAACTGTTTTGGATCTCTCATTACTTGTTTCTTTGTGTCTTCAACCTCATCATATAAGCCACACGAAGAGACGGGTAGCTGTGACAGTAAGAACAACAATAAGGATTATTTGTTCTGGCAAAAGAAGTAGTTGACAATCAAGAACTTAGCATGAGATGGGAAGAGATATACGTACGTTGCTACAAGTCCAAAATGTCTTTGGCACGTTGATCACCAGTTCGTTTCTGAAACCCACATTGCTGGCATGAGACCACATATGTGAATTTCATATCAGCTACAGCCTGGCATTGTGACCACAAGGATCTCTCACTCCTGGATTGTTCCTCTTTATTTAATTCAACAGCCTGGTAGCCTTTCATCAACTCTGAATAAACATGATAGACTCAGTTAGAAGAAGAATAATTAAACTGTATTCTAAAACGAAACTAATTACAAATTCTTCAAAAGGTTTTCTTTTAAGTACCATCTTCTTTCGCCATGTCAAGGAAGGCTTGAAGTTCCAAAGCTTTTCGGTAATACATCATTCCTCGTACTTTTTTGGTCACAAGTGCAAAGAACATGCAAAATCAATATAGTGAGTCAGACAAGTGTAACACACAAACTTCAGTCACAGCTATTAGGGGGCTTCCTGAGCAAGTTCATACCAGTTTTTGTCAATGTTTGACCTCTATATGATGCCCATAAACAGTTCATCGCATGGCATCTTTTTCTCTGAGTTCATCCATGACTTCTTCACTACTTGTACATTTAAGCCGTTCAAGGAAATTCGTCCACTCATCTGGGATATATTATTAATTCAATGAAAATCATATCAGAAAAAGACTTGTGTTGTGTCCGAAAGATACAGTAACAACGAAGGCAACTGAATCATTCAAGTTTTAGGGCTGAGTGATAAGTCAATAGAGAATGACTTTAAAGTAACTTGCACAAAAGGTGAATTATGCAACTATCTAGAGATCCATTCAAAATGTTATCCCAGAGAACTGGAAAATGGTAAAATTATGAACCTGGGAAAATCTTTTGCAGGTAGAAGAGGATGGACACTCCATCTTCATTTTGTTTCTCCAGGCCCTCCATGGAGAAGAGAACGTCCTCATGATAGTAAGGAGTTAGAACCCTGGCATGGAAAGAAATGATAAATACATGCCAGCCTAGTGGTCCAAAGATCAACCACTATGTAATGATTCAGGGTAAGGTAGTGCAAATCATAATGATTGGATATCAGAAATAAAATGGAACATAGAAGCGAAAATAGGCTCTGTATAAAGAAGTTTTGGTAAAAGGTGAATCTCCATTAAAGATGGTCGATGTCAATGAGCTTACGTAGAAAGAAAGCATGTTTCGAACTTTGGGTGCTGGGGCATGTCCATGAACAGTGAATTGCTGAAAAAAGAAATGCGTCTTCGAGCTTCCAAATTTAATGGCACGTCCATGGCAGACTCCTTCACAGTAAGCAGTAAATGAAGCCTCCTTGATCTGAAAAAGCAATGGTGCCAGGTAGTATTTTTAAATAATCAAAAAAAGTCCTTGAATACAAGAAGTAGACATAGAACTGATGGGGAAAAAACAATGTAGTATGATATCTTCGTTTCTAGTTCTTTAAACACTTGAATCGTTATGCACGAGAAACTCACTTTTTCTTTCCAAGCTTCAGATTCAGGGGTGACTGGAAATCTAAGATCACGGAATAAGTTATCCCTCTGATCAAGAGGAGTCATTCCCTCATATGGGATACCCCCATGGCTTGAATCCAGTAAACTGTACAAAGAAAAAGGACATTGATACAGTAATAGCATTAACATGTTGACATTACAAATGTAGCATCCAAAAGATTTACCCTGGAACATCATTCGTCCATTATATCTCTGGTAACAATTTCTAGCATGTTGAGCAAGGTAATAACAACTTCATTTTCGTCTTCTTTCTTATTTGTGCTCTGTAGGAATTTAGATTGAATCAGTTAGCACTCTCACTGTCAATCTCATCTCAACAAAGATATGCATAACTTCTGTCAATGAGATTACCAAAAATTCAATAAGCCTAACAAACTGGTCATAAAGGCTAGGTAAAGCACTCATTTTCAGCTCAGTTAATGGATCATCATTCTCTATATGCCCCTCAATTTTGTTGAAAATCTCGTTGATAATCCTGGTACAACAAACCACACAACCTCAACAAATATATACTTTACTACAGACAGACATTTTTTTCTCTTGTCTTTAATTGTATATGTTAATGAATAAACTTACCTCTTTTCACGTTCCCCAAGAACCAGGAAATTAATGATGTTTTTACATGAAGCGTAACATTCCTGAACTGCACAATGCATATAACTATCTGTATCCAGTCTCTTCTTTAGCCCACGGTCCTTTGGAGTGCTGTCTTTGGCCATATCCAGTGCAATTGGTATCTGCAAGAAAAATGTGGTGGGTAGAAATGATGGGTTTGAGGGATTTAACTGGAAATTAATAGGGAAGAAAATAGACCTTGCTGGCAAGTAGGAATGGAGGCCACTGGATTAGGTCCAAATCTGGGTCAGCCCAATATGGCACAAGCAAAAGATTCATTTCCCTGAATTTTTTTTAAGGTAACATTGCTTTAGAAGACGGTTTCGAACAGGCAAAAGCTTCTTTTGATTTGGAATATTACCTGTAACTAATGAGATCTTCCTCCCTGAAACTACTTATAATCTCATTCCACATCTGAGCAAACTTTGCAGCCTCCTTGCCTTTATTTGATGGAATCTAATTCAACCAATAACGAAGATTGTAAGAAGCAATAAAGATCTTTATTCACCACATAGTTACAGTAGATAATACGGGAGAGTGAGCAAAACCTCATCAAATTTACGGAAAAAAGGTAGCCAGTATTCCTTTTTTCTTAGACTTTTCATTCTTCTCGAGTGGAATCAACTTAGCATTAAAAGCACCAGGTAACGATTGAAATCGAGGACCTCAACATTTCTAAGGTTCGGATCTGGGAAGTTGACAGAATCAGAGGGGTTAGTGAGCTGAGATAGATTACTTAAATCTAATGTCAGTAACATTTTTTCATAATTCGATCACGAACTATACTTTGCGCAAAAAAGGAGTTCATCTCCACTTTTCTTGCAACTATATATCTGCTTGAAACATATTTAAAAAGAGTGTTCATGTAATATGCAGCATTCTACAAATAATCACGATTTCATCAGAATTTGACATCAGGTTAATTTCTTGGGCATGCTAAGATGGTCATATACCATGGAAAAAAAATTATAAAGAAGATGAAGATTTACCAACCTCTCCAAGACGCCGGAAAGCTCCATATATACCTCCAAATATAGTGGAGAAGATAGCATACCATATCTGAGTATCCATAAAATGGACCTGCAAAGTGAATTGCTTCTTTAGAAACAAAAATTAATACAACTGAAATGTAGCAATAAATTTATACTATTTGAACATACAAGAACGATAGGAGCCCAGAGTGCAATTACAACGCCGATGTTGTTCTTGGCTGCAAACAACGGATGCCAGTATTAACACTAAAAGATATTCATAAGATATAAGAAAGTTAATTCACAGCAGGTCCTTACCATGAGGGAAGAATTCATGCCACTTATAAGTTTTGATGTGAACTGACATAATAGCTTTTGTTGGAACAACCAGAGGCTTAATCTGCAAAATGGGATCAGCAAGTTTTATCAGCCGAAGGCCAGCTTTTAGAAGCCAAAATGGTATTTTTCAGATTGCAAGATCAAAATGCTTGACAATGCGTTCTGTCATGTTGACAGTGACATGTGTACTCAGCAGAAATCGACCATAACATTTTCTTCAATGTTTAAAGTATGATAATGTGTTATTCCTTGTTAAGTTTTTACAAAGTAGATAGGTGGTAACATTTACAATGTAAAATGAAAATAAACCCAGCTAGAAGTATTATCAATATCAATGCAAAACCAGAAAAATGATCCCGTTAATTTTTATTTTTTTAAATAATTATTATATTGTTTGGTCCAACTTGGCAACCAATTAAATGGTAGCATTTTAATTCATAAAAAAAAAGTAATTGGAGCCACAGAAAAAATTAATTTTGAGAATGCCAAATACATTACCTCGACGTAGTAACTGAATGCCAGTTTTGATGATAACAAAAGAACCCAAAAGATAGTGTACCTAAAAAAAATTTAGTAATAATATCTTAATGAGATTAATGAACAAAAACAAAACACACAATTCAAGGCAACATAAGTCTGTCAATCCTATTATGTGTTCTTACTTTATAAGTGAAAATGAGCTCTCGTGCATTCCCCTTCCAACATAAAGGCGAGGCTGCAAGATATTTGATCAAGTACATGAAATTATGATATACAGCTATGGAGAGGATACTAATTCTAAGTATTCACACTTCAAAGCATTAATCTACAGCTTACAGTAAAGGAAAATTAACATATCAAGTACATATAAATCCAAAACAAAGCCATGTCATACCTGTGACCACCACATAACAAGACATAGAATTTGCTGTTTGACCTTTCAAGAAATCGCTTAATGAACGGGAACAGGAATAAGAGCACCGTTAACATGTTTGGGGCCAAGTATATGAGTATCGCCAATATGAACAACGAGGGAGAACTTGGATTGTTTCCAAAGCCAATCCTTAATGGTCTGTGCAAAACCAGGAGGATGTTTCCAACTATACGTATAAGTTACTGGTAAAACTATAACCCATGCTGCAGCTGAAAGAGCCTTCAAAATGTATCTCAGCTTGACATAAAATGCCATGCTATGCCTTGACTTCCAGCTCAATATTATGTCAGGGTGGCTGAAAATTAGTAGAAACATAGATAATATCATAAATGATAACTTTCATATCAAACCAGAAAAGAAAACCTTTAGACAGTTATCGGAATTTAGATCATAAGCACTAATCTAAGTCGATTAAATAACATTATCTACCTTGTACGAGGCTTTAATATTGCAGCAGTTATGAAGATGCTCAGGACTTTCTTGAAAACATCACCCTTAAAGAGGGAACTCAAACCTCCGTTCCAAGAAATGATAATCATTGCCTTCGATATTTGACATGTCGACAATGAGTCATCATATAAACAGGGCATATAACATGAATATGAGAAGGAAAATGGCATATAGAAGGACAGAATACCTGTAGTGACAAGATATAAAAGCTCCACATTCTATCGAAACTTCTGAAAATGTGGCAAAATGAGCAATTTCAACGAAGTTCATCTTTCCAATCCATCTATCCCCAGTAATTGGTTTCTTGTCCTGAATGTAACAAAGAAAAGAACACAAATGAAAGTTTATACATTGATGTTTAGAGTGAGGAATATCAAAATCCAGTTGTTTGACTACAGAACTAATAAAAGAGAAAAAACAAAAGATACATGGAAAAATTTACAAGGTGATCTTACATCATTTTTGTCGACTGTATTATAATCTTCTGGAGGTTCGGCAAAAGAAATCAGCATCAGCACGCATAGGCCAACCTAGCCTAAAACAATCCACTGACCTGCAATATAATCCAAAGGGGTTAGAGCGTAACATGATATTCAACTTGAGAAAATTAAGAAAGAAAGGAACTGACAGCTACCAGAAGTATTCGTTTAGATCATCATAATTTCTCCATTGAGAATGCTTTGCTTTTCCTCCTTTGCTCCTACTAGCTTCCTGTAAACAACCAAATTGCATTGAGAGACATTTAAATCTGAAGGGATTAAAGAAAATAAGGAACTGAGAAGGAGCAAGACCTTAGTGATTGTCTCATATATTGGTGTCACTACTTTCTTCAGGAAAGCCTCTGTCTCACCACCATAGGCTGGCTTGACGTGCTCACCTGTCATTGGACTGACACTCCCAGCCAGCATCCCATACAATTCAAAAGCCATCTAGTATTGCATAGTATAACAAGATATTCAAATTTTGAATCACAAAGTTGACAATTCAGAAGACATTTTAATTTTAATACTATGTCTTTAATGCGTACATGGTGATAAATGTAGCAAAGGCATTCTGGCATGAATCTCAAATTTGCTGCTTCTCCCCAAATAAGAAGATATAGACCCATGTAAAGTAGTTTCCGCTGCTGAACTTCCTGTTGGATATGTGGCAACCTGCCAGTTGAAATAGCTCAATTTATGACAATATTAAATATGAGATGTTCCCCATGTATGGGAAAACGATAATGATAGAGCAAATAAAGTTTCAACGGCAAAACTTACCAAAGACTGCTTTTCCGACCCAAATACTTGCACCATCTTTTGTAGTTTTTAAAAAGTTTCTTCATGACACCTGTCAGTGCCTCATCGTCCAACTAATAGAAATAGTATGCACCACCAGAGCATTAATTAGCTGCTAGCATGAAGCATATTAAGATAGACTAGGATGGATGCGCGCACAATTTAAGGAAAAACCTTGGGTTGTTGATCAGGCTTTGGGAATTGACGAATGTGCACATTAGCAAGTAAGAGAATCAGATGCTCCCTTTGATTTGACACGTTATCTTTCTGCAAGTTGATAAGTTACTTTTATCCAAAAGCATAAAAAACAAATGAATCACAATAAAAAATTTAGTCAGTTACCTGAAACCCGAACATGGCTTGAAGCCAGTCCAGAATGTCTTCATCTGGTTTCTTATCGTAATCTTTTGGCCATGGAAGACCCCTGGTGTTACGTAGTGCAGCTACAGTAGCTCGTATCTACAAATAAAACAAGGAACTAGTCATATTTGATATAAAAGAGTGGCAAATGCAAAAATATTAAGTTTACAGATACGAAGAGTAAAACTAGTGACCTCGGGATACTGCATAATGGCTTGATTCTGACTATCAGGATCAAGAGGAAGAATATTGTAAGGTACCAACATCTCTGTTTTCTCTTTAACCTCTGTATGAGCTTTCAAAATCTATGATACAGAACAGGAAAACAGAAAGCAGGGGAATGTCAAATTGATATATCACTTCACAAATTAGCATGCCTGAGGATTAGAGCTAATGCATTAGGTTGTCTGTAAAGATTTGAGATGGGGGAAAGGACAAAAAATAAATAAATGAGGACATGAGTTTCACCTCATCAGCTACTTCCTCTTTTTCAGTCTGATTGACAGCTTTTAAAACCTCGAAAAGGACGGCAGCAGTTTGATAAGCTTTCGTTAGTTGCGCCCTGAGTTAGGAAAATGGACATAATACCAATGAGAACGGAGTAAAGCAACACAAAGAACAAGCAAAAAATGAAGTCATAGCCAAGAAATCAGTGAGGTCATAATCCTTATGTCAGAAAACTAACCGGTCAGCTTTTTCCACAGCATTTTGCAAAGCCTGGATATACTTTTGATAGTAATGTCGATAGAAATTCTGCATTTCGCGGGCATCACTCTTCTTTTTCCCTATCAGAGTTTGCTCGTTTTCCTGAATAGAATAAAGATTACACATACATATGTATACAGACTACAGTTCCTTAGAACGGGACACTGGTGTTAAGACAAAACTGTTGGCCAAAGGCATTCTCAACACTTTAGAAGGGTGAAGATGACCCTACAAGTTGAGGCATGTTCCCTGAATAGCATTCTAATACAAGATTGCACAGCTCACAATGAACATAAAAGACCTGAGAGTTGAGATGCTCATGACAATTAGACTTACCTTTTCAAGACGTTGAAGTAACGCCGTTTTGAACTGCCGAACACCACGTCCACTTGAAGTGGGATCTAGTCTATGAGCTTTCTCAAAGGCATAGAACCGACCTAATTCCAGCATCCACATATATATGCATTAGGATCAGACGCACGATAGAGTTAGATAATACACGCTCCTAACTGAAAGCAAAATAGCTCACTCTAGCACACAAAGCGAAATAACAGGGAGAAGAGGAAAATGAAACTCACATAGATAAGCAACTCTTTTATCGGTACCCTCTACTTCATTGGCAACACGGAGAATTGGGGCAATCTCAACAAGGGAGGATGGAACCACCTCACTATCCATCATTGCCTCGCCGAGATTACCAGCAGTCTGTGTCCGCATAAGCGGACGCCTTTGTGGGCCCTGATCGGACCCTCTTCTTTGCGACATGTTTGTAGGAATCCTACTACTTAGACTACCTTTTTAACCTGCCAACCCATAGAATACCATCAAGCAGAATGATTAGGTTAACTTCAGTATCCTATAATAGAAAGCAGATGAAGCATGCATAGTTCTATCTATCAGTGGGTAAAACACAGATCAAGTGAATAAATCCTCCAGAAACCATAACAAATCATTGAAAAAAATCAGATGAAAACACTGATTGATTGATTAAAAAGTCAAGATATTGGAAGGAAAAAACAGCTAGCGTAAGTAAAAAAGACGCTCTTTTTCTCATCTAATTTCTCTAAAGACCATCAAACATCGCTCCTCAATCATTTCAATCCAAACTTGAAAATAAACAAACTTGAAGAAAAACCCAGAAAGAGAAATAACATTGAACAACTGGGAAAGTTTAAAGTGTACCAAAATCAGCAGCTTGACTGATAAAATCTCCAATAAGAAGAAGAAGCTATGTGTAGTAGTAGTAGCTGGACATGGTTCAGTGTGAAGTTGCAGCTCTAATAAGTGACTTTTTAAGCTTAATCAGATAGATAGATTAATAAACTAATACTAGAAGAGAGATCGATCGAAAGTTACGTGAGTGAGTAAGTAAAGAAGAAGCTTGTTGGTAATGGGTGCGTGCTTTAAAGCGAAAAGAGAAAAGGCAAAGACGAAGCAATTAAGCAAAGAGAATGAAAGCAACTGGTTACTTGCTATAATACTGTATTATACATAACAAATACACTACTGTTCAAGTGTATAATTTTGTTTACTAATCCAGGCCTCCAATCAGAACTTGACACGTCATGAGAATTTATTTTTAATTTCGGTGATAAATATATAAAAGAATATAAAAGAAAATAAGGTCACTTCTAATATTGGAATCTATGCATGAGAAATCAAGGGAAGGAAAAAATTAATTTTATAGGTAATTTTTGAAGACTATAGAATTAAATTAAATTAGTTGGGTCAACGAAAATTCAAATCTTAAATTTTTTTTTTTTTTAAGTCAAATCTTAAATTTTGTTTATTGTGGTTTAGTTATTCTGGATGCTGTATTTTTCTCCGACCAGGTGGAATTTTGTATTACTAATCTGGATATTGTATCTTGTTGTTGAAAGAATAGAAATTAGAATATTCAGTAACCACTTAGCTACTGGTTATTATATCACTAATATAGAATTGTGCGTTCTACGTTTCGAAATGGACGATTTCTATTTTTTTAGCGGACGGACGGATGGATTTTGACGAAATTTTTCATGAGCATGTTACAATTCAAAATAAAAAAGGTCATCTCGTCGGATCAAATTTCCAACGAAGCACACAATTGTTTGAGGGAAACAATTTTAATATATTTAATCTAATTATTATAGGGGAAAA
>JANIEQ010000696.1:0-11636 GCA_024708375.1 Oxalis stricta | reverse complement strand
TATTCCTACCAATAATTTTTCAAGATATTTCTATGTTCTCTCGTATAAGTTGTAATCCATGCAAGTTGTACAGACTACTGTACGTAGTACTGCAAAAGAATTGTAGTACAATTCAGTGGTGTCTTTTATGACAATTGTATATTTTTGGAGATGAATCTCCATAATTTTTCATTAGAAATTTAATTATATTAAGAGTTATGAGCTTATCTCTTCTAACATGTATCATTTCCGATAGTATATTAATCATGTGACTTCTTTTATGGATGTAACATATTTATTTGTGCACCTAATATATTATATTGTTGGTGACAATTTAAATATTATATGGAGAAGATATTGTAAACAAAATTATATCAAAAAAAGAGAAAAATATGCAAAACAAAAAACACTAGCTGGGTAGGCGTACAGCCACCAACACCTAATTAATGGAACAAGAATAGAATATGCGTGCATTATGGGAAAAAAATAATACAATTTGTTTTGACAAAAAATTATTGAAGTTGATTGGTTCGGCAGATCGAGACCATAGAAATATTAACAAATGGGGATGGGGTGCAAAATCAAAGTATTGACCGTTAATATTGGTTTCCAAATATAGAAAAGTGGGGCATTGTTCTTTCAATTTATATCTACAAATCATTTATAGAATCTATTCCCATACATTACTCAAGTAAAAGATATACATATACTAATAAATGGAAGTGTCCTCAAGACAACCTTGAATGTCTTATAAGTGAGTATGGCAACATTTTCAGGCGTTCACTGTGGAAACATTTGTGACATTCAGCCATAGTGTTACACAACTCATCTACAAAAAGCGAACAATTGGGTAAAAAATACCTGCAGCCTGCAATTATTATAACCTTTTTTTTTAACATTCGATTAATCAATAATATTGGAACGAGAAGCAATTCGACGTAAATGTTTAGAATTCGAATGTGGTAAAAAAAAAAAAACAAAAAGGGAAATAATGGGCAAAGTTCACTAGTGGGCTTGATTTGAAGTTTGAGCTAAATCATCTAAAAAAAACCCATTAGTGTAAATATTACGGCTAGTAAATATTTTTAAGAAAATAGTGTCAGACATTCATTTGTACACCTACTATTTTTTTAGGAGATCATTCTATATAAGATGAAAGATTGTATAATGATTGCGCACCATCAATAAAAAATGTTAAATCTTTCCAATATTCTTTTTGTCGGTCATTCTAAACATGGTTATCAAAGCTAATTAGAAAAATTACATTTGTTCGTTTTTTTTCATCTCCTTCTTCATTGAGCTTTCGCCATGGTTTGAAGGCATATTTAATCAAATAATTTCTAGATTGCATTAAGAGTCAATTTTGAAACTTTTGAAATCAAAACTACTCATGCACAAAAAAGAATATTGAGAGAAATTGTCTCAGCGATACTGACTATAAAAAATATTTCCATTTCAAAGTTTGAAAAATGCAAAGGAAAAAAAAAACATCACCAATTTATATGGAAATTGATAATATACAAAATACACCTCTTGTCAAATATCTTATCATCGTACTTTTGACTTTTTATTATATCATGAATCATAATATGTAAAGGAAGCATCCAAAATTTCTCAACTATCCAAAGAAGATCATATTGAAAAACACTGAGGAACTAAAATAAATTTAAAGAAGAACATGCAAGCAAATCTCTCAACACTTCGATATTGGTGGAGGGGAAACTTCACTGTTCTAGATTTACTACCATGCTTTTACGAGTCAATTTTCTTTTTCAATGTGCTCCAAAATTTTTGTTGGGATCTCCTTTTGCTTTTATATTATTTTAATTTCATGGTATTTCAGAATATCAAAGGTTCATTGATATGGAGTTGTCACATTTCATCGCGATAAGGAAGCTTCATTTATTAAGACCTATAAAAGTCACTTCGTTGTTCTTGAAACCAATCGTCCATGACCTGAAAAGAATGTGTTTTATCAAGGAATAATCGAGCAAGGTGTGACAAACCACATTGTAAAGTTACGTGGAAGTTGATGTGCTATAATAATTGATTTGTATCGTGTTACGAGCCAACTCGGTAAGAAGCTTAAAATTTTAAGAATTGAAAAATTAGTATTCATACGATAACTATATATTAGATCTAAAGTACCTAGGTTTCTATAAAATCCATACTTGTGATTCAATATATATGATTGCCAATGTTACTATGCTAGTGAGTTGTGATCATTTAAGCATAGCAAAGTAAATCAATATCCTAATATGAAAAGAACATATTGAACTCGTGAATATTTTAAAAATCTTGCGAGTTAACAAAGAAGTAAACATGTGATTCATGAAGTTTTTTAAAAGGCAACATTTGTCAAAGGCAAAATGTATAGTGCGAAAAATTGCTACGATATCAATATTACGCATGTAATTTTAAAAAGGCAACCGCCATAAAATAATATGATTTCTACCACACAAATTCACGCAAGAAGATTACAACTAACGAAATGTCTAGTCTTTGAGAATCATGTTTCTACGCTCATCTAATTAAGTCTTCTTCCGCATAACAAGTAGAAAATCAATATATATATAGGTTAAGGCCTATGGGCTTGGGCATTTGAAAATTCAAAAATCTAATTCAATATTATCCTAACGGCCTAAGCATGTTCTCTCTTTTAATGATTCTTGCTACGTGGTTGAGGAACCCTCTACTATCTTCAATAAGTGCATTAATCAATAGTGCATTGGTTTAGCTCGAGATCCATAAGATGCATTCTATCAACAATAATAATAATAGAAGAACAAATAATATCTAACTCCATCGATGATCCATTTTACCAAACAATTAGTTTAGAATAGATATTGTTATTTATATACATATATATATAATGTAATCCATTAATAACGTCCAAACAAACAAATTCCGCTACCTCCAATGGTAAATCACACAACGAAAAATAAATAAAAGTAAAAGGAAAACTAGAAGGTAACTTAGCTAAATCATGAGCAAGCTTATTTCCTACTCGTTTAATGACGTAAAATGAAAAAGAGGTAAAAGATAAACTTTCCGCTAGCTTTGATACGATTGATCGGCAAATCCGGACCTATTAAACTAGCACCTTAGGAAGATAACTCATCAATAAGTAGTCGGTCCCAACGAAGCCATTTACGTTGAATCAAATCTCCACAACCGCTGCAAAAACTAAAATCATTGTTGGACGAGTCATGCTTAAACGCCGCATTAAAGTTAAGCTTTAGAAAACCAGCTTCGGTTCGCTCCATTTGTACGGCAAAGTTACCACAGAGAGGAGGCCATTGCACCATTTTTTATAAAGGAAGAAATTATTATTATTAAAGGGTTTAAATGGTCGAGCCACCATTGCACTATTATTACATCTAAAAGGGATTTGTGTTCTAAAAGCCATCGTCATATTGCTTAAGCCAGAGCAAACAGATACGATCACAAAATTTTCGAAAAATAACTTTATTCCTATTGTCCCAAATCCACCAAGACGACACAATAAAACAAATTAAATCTTCATACCTAAGCAATTCAAACACACAATTCAACCACGAGCCGAAATCCATAGATACTAGCTCGTAAACATCCGACAATTGAACAAGTCTCAAAGTGAGCGGGACCAAACAATAGTTCTTAAAAAAGTGCAACATAGATTCCGATTCTTCAATGCATATCTCACAATACTCATGCGGATTCATACCTCCTCGAAGTAAATTATCGCGAATACAATTTTTTCAAAGTGTTTAATGTGTGGAAGTATTTGAGAGACCATACCTTCTCCCAAATAGGGAACAAGGCTATTGAATTCCGGAGACAGTCGATAATTATATATTTATGTAGAAATGTAGAGAATTAGATAGTTATCTATTGAAATCAGTGACCAAGTTTTTGAAGTTCAACTAACAAATCACATTTCCAAAGCATGTTAAATCGAATTTGTTTACCACTTGTCATCACGTCAACAATAAAATACCAAATAGTTGTTGCAAGCTCTTCCCATATCATGGGGTTTTTTTGCTGGAGGTATTTTTTGAGGCAAAATTTCATCTCGAATATGTCCTCTCACTACTAGGCCTAAGTATAACAACTCTAAACATTACAAAAAATATAATTATATTTAGCTCGCAATGGAAAAGGAATTTATAATGACATAGTAGTATACACAATAAGAAAAAGAATCAATCGTATATCAAAATCAGTCTTGTTATGATATAAAATTACTCCGCTTAACCGTAAATGGGAAGCTGGACATGATGTCAGGTCAATTTAGAGAAGCAAAAGATATACAATGCTAGAAAATTCGAAAAGAATTGTAAGTAAGTTCATGATGATGAAGGAAAATATAGTGTAATAAGCAAACTCCATAATCATTGGGATAATAATATTTTTGGTATCTCTAATTGCATTTAACTAACAAGTTGGTAGCTCACGAATTTTTCCTATCAAAATCATGCAATTCCGTTAGTTTTCCTAACAAAATCATACCTTTCGCCAAATATTGCAGACGAAAGCACCTTTCCTCCGTCAATTCTTTTCACCAACATCAAACAAGCAACACATCACTTAGTGACTAAGCAACATGGTGACCTAAATTTTTTTTCTATCCTCGACCCAAAGCTAAAACGACATCGTTTTAGCCTTCTTCTCCAACCAATTCCTAAGCTCCAACCAATTTGTGTTCTCCATCGAATTCATCTTTCCCAACTATTTTGCTCCTTCCCAACGCATGTATCTTGCTCCTTCCCAATGAATGTTAAGGATACTAATGAGGACATGTTAATTGTTTAGCCTTTGGTGGCTTGTTTTATCACTAGTAGAATGAAGTCAACTATAGCCACATAATTTAGCAACCAAATCACTTTTGTTGCAATAAGCAATCAAATATTGCAACGGAACTCAACAATTATGCTTTGATTTTTGACTAACACTGGCAATCTGAATTTGCTAACCAAGTACTTCGTTACATGTGATGTTGCAACTAATTTCATTCCGTTTCAAAACAATTTTCAACTTCGCAACTAAAATTATAACCAAAAAATTCCTCTCAATTTATGCAAGCCAAAAATTCCATAGCAAGTTACAAATCAATTATTATTATATCATAATTTTTATAAAATATAATGAAACAAAAATATTAAAAATAAATATTTTTAATAATGAAGTCCATTAGGCTGGCCTCGCTAACTAAACCCAAAATATTGAAGTGAATCTATATAAAACCCTACACTTCAACCGCAAAATAGAACACACCCACCACCGTTTTAACCTAGTCCAAGTGTCCACACAACACAACTACTACCCTTTTATCTTGTCACTCTCTTAACCTAAATAATATTTAATTGTCTCAGTCACACCTTTCCCATCTCCGACTCGAAAAATAATGAGCTCTATTTATGTTTAACTTAGTTTGACCGAGTTTAATTGAGTTTTAAAATTTCTTGTGTGATTCGAGTTTAATTGAAGTTTCAAATCACTACTCCATGTGATTATAGATTTGTCCATGGTGAGATGTAAGCTCTCTCGGTCGGAAATTCCCTGGGTTAATAACTTAAGAGGTGAGTTATATTCTTTTTTCTTTTCGGTTTAGATCAAATCTTCGTTTTTAAATCTAAGTTCGGTAATTGCTTTGAAAACTCTAGATCCGAGTGGGTTTTTCAAATTGTAGATCTCATTCGGTGTTCTTCTTGTTTATGTCATGTTCATTATTTGCAGATTTTCAGTTTGGCCAATTTCTCACTTGGATTTTCGGATCAAGGTCAAGAAAAATGCGTAAAGGATTTTTCATTGTAAATTTTGTATTTATTTTTTTACTCCATGTAAAATCTATATTTGATGTTTGATTTATGTATATGGTATACGAGTATTATACTCAATGGTTATGTTAATAAAGTGTATTCTTTTTGCTCTCTAAATATTTTTTTATTAAAATTCTTTATCTAACAACTTGATACCTCGAAATTTTTTTGGTACCTGAAACGGACTTGAGCTAACAACTTAGTACCTCGAATTTTTTTTTTCTAATAAGTGGGTACATATTCCGTTAAATTTCTAACAAAATCATACCTACCGTCAAAAATCGCCGACGTGGCACCATTATTCCATTAAGTCTTGCCCGAGTCGACTCCACATATGCAACACATCACGTGTTGACTCAGCACAAGTGACACGTCATCATCCTCAACTTTGTCAAAAATTCCAGTAATCCGACGACCACCACCGTGGTCCGGCCGCCATCGGTGATCGTCGAATTTCGAAAAATTTTATATACCAATACTCGTTTCGACGAGGTGAACGTCGTGGTGGTGTTGGAATTTCCAAATTTAAAACCGTTTGGTGCAGATCTAAGATTAAAGGTGCGGTGGCCGAAACTTTAAGGTTAGATCTGCACCAAACGAGGTTTAAATTTGGAAATTCCGACACCACCATGATGTTTACCTCGTCGAAACGAGTTCGGGTATATAAAATTTTTCGAAACCCGCGACCACCCACCATCGACGGTGATCCGGCCGCCACTTAGTGGCGCTACCGCCGTGGTGGTGGTCGCCGAGTTTCGAAAAATTTTATATTACCCAAACTCGTTTCGACGAGGTAAACATCATGGTGGTGTCGGAATTTCCAAATTTAAAACCGTTTGGTGCAGATCTAACCTTAAAGTTTCGGCCACCGCACCTTTAAACTTAGATCTGCACCAAACGGTTTTAAATTTGGAAATTCCGACACCACCACGACGTTCACCTCGTCGAAACGAGTATGGATATATAAAATTTTTCGAAATCCGACGATCATCTTTAAGCGTTGATCGGCACCGACTGGTGGTCGCCGAATTCTGGTAATTTTTTTACGAAGGTTGAGGATGATGACGTGTCACTTGAGCTGAGTCAACACGTGACGTGTTGCACATGTGGAGCTGATTGGACAAGACTTAACGGAATAATGGTGCCACGTCGGCGATTTTTGATCGATAGGTATGATTTTGTTAGAAATTTAACGGAATAGGTATCCACTTGTTAGAAAAAAAATTTCAGATACCAAGTTGTTAGCTAAAGTCCGTTTTAGATACCAAAAATGCAATTATCCGCAATGGTCATATTAATAAAGTGTATTCCTTTTCGTCTCTAAATATTTTTTTTATTAAAATTCTTTATCTATTGCCAAACATAATAAGAGTATATCTATAAATGATTTGCCGTACTTTAAATATGCATTAAGAAACAATCAATTTTTATATAGTAATTTAAATGATTTCGATGTGTAACTGAAAGTTTTGTTGCTATGTGCATCGAGATTATCCGTCGGAAAAGACAACGAATTATTAGGCTGCAACTTTGCAACGTGCTTTGCCACCAAAATTTTCGTTGCAAACCAGATTCTCGCGGCAAGTTTGGCTGCAAACTCCATTTGTCACGAGCAAAAAAGCAACGACTTACTTCCCTTGCACACTCCGTTATAAATTGATAATTTGGTTGCAAACTTGCTTTTTTGGTCGTTAAATTTCGTAGCTAGTTGACTTCATTCTACTAGTGTATCAACCTATATGTTATGGGAAGGAGCAAAATAGTTGGGAGAAGATGAATTCGATGGAGAACACAAACTTTTTGGAGCTTAAGAATTGGTGGGAGAAGAAGGTCGAAACGATGTCATTTTGTATATAAGGGTAAACAACATTGCTTTAGCTTTGTGCGAGGATAGCAAGAAAAATTTTGGTCGCCATGCTTGTAAGTTTTTCTTAGTGACCAGGTGACATGTTGCTTTTTGGTGTTGACTTGGAAGACTTGATGGAAGAAAGGTGCCACCTATCCAATATTTGACGAAAGGTATGATCTTATTAGGGAAAACTAACGGAAATGTATGATTTTGTTAGGAGAAAATTCGCGAGGTACCAACTTGTTAGCAAAATGCGGATTGATGTACCATAAATGTTATTATCCTCCATAATCAAGAAGCAAAATAAAATCAAAATGATAAAATGTTGAAAATATATTCGGATATTGGAAATAATTCTATACAACGGCAAGATGAAAAAAAAGGTCAAAAGTTGAACGAAATACAACATATATTCTTACATGATCGTGAGTGCTCGCAATCTCACTAACTTGACTTCACATGATTTCATGAAAATAAATTATAATCTTTAGGTTGTATAAAGTGTACATGAAAATATCTTACAACAACACTCGCCATAAATATAAAAATATCATTAAATGTCACCCGAAGACATTGTCAACATAAAACACATATCGATAGCCGTAGACGTGCCGCAAACAATAAACATATATACTTGTGATAGTAGATATCGACATTAAGAAACTAAACTAACTTCACATAAAGAGTACGAATCGTGAATATAATGAAATTATGAGTTATAAAATGTGAGGAGTTAACTATGATGAAGCTCAATAGGAATCGTGTAAGATAATGCACCACAAATTTTTCATAAGGAGGAATAAAAGGAATTTCATAAGGAAATAGCAGTATTGATGGCATGAACAATTTCTATGATAAAAATTGCACTAATTTTCATAAGAGTGCAATTTATTACAACAATCACGTATTTATAAAACACCAAGCATAAATCAACCACAAAAGAATAAATATGTACGAAGAAAAGGAAACTAAAGAAAAGTGAATCATTCTTACAACAGCTTGTAAATGAATGCTTTACAATAATATTTTGAAAGAAAGTGTTATGCATTCTCATAAATTGGAAAAAACCCAAGAAGCGAGAGAGCAATGGATAGATCTATTTCTCTACCTTGTTCGATTCCCCGAGCACCTCCCCTACTTAAAAAAAAATCAATATGTTAATCTTGCTTCCTTTATCTCTTCCATTTAAAATGCTTGGACTATAAGCTTTAGGAGAAGCACTCCGCGAAATTTAAATGAAGGGAAGATATTGAAAAAAAATTACTGTGGCCAGTTAAATACCGTACAGTGTTGACGGTTGAACGAGAGATTAGTCTTAGTGCTTGTCGGCGGTGAGGATACCCGGAGAGACCTAAAGAAAAAATATCCCTATCAATTGTGGTTGCCTTTGATAGGGAACCAATCATAAATCAGTAACCTGAAAAAAAAAGATAGAAATTCATTTAACAACCAAACAACAAACTCTGGTAGCATTAGAGTTTAGGGTTGTCATTTTCATTATTTTATCCATTTTAAGCAACATAAAATCTACTTGAGAGTTAATGAAACCATAAAATACAGTTTAACTTCATCAAACTAATATAAATAAGACGAGTCACAAACCAATTTGCACTTATATGGAAGAATAAATCATGACCGAAGCTCAATCCCTTACATAAGAAGAAGCACGCTAAAAATAAAATGGAATTAACCGTATACAAAATTAATCGAAAAAGAACCCATTGAACAAATGAAACTTACAAATTATAACTCACGACAAATCAAAACCGTAAACGAAGGAAGAACCTAAAAAAAACAAATAAAGCTGACAATCAACAAAATTAACAAAAAGAGAACTAAGGAACAATCACCACAGTGAAAGAAAGTGAATACCGACACACCAAATTTATTGGTATAATCATAAATGTGCGGTAATTGTCGATACTAACACATAATACCGACACACGTGGTGTGTCGGTATTTTTCTTGTCGGCGTGGTGACCGACACAATGTCGACACACAATACTAAAAATTCCGACACACATGTGTGTCTGGTATTTTTCGGTTCAGTTCAAAATCGGTTCCGGTTTGGTTAAATACCAGACACACATGTGTTGATATAGAATGCGTCTAATATTTAAAAAAAGTATATAAAAGAATTAAAAAAGGTGCAGAAATAATATGATAATTACTCGATTACAGTAAGTAGCCACCACATCTTAGCCTAAGCGGAACCCATTATGTCTACTAAACTATTATGTCTTTGTCCATCTTGGTTTCTCATTAAAGCCAATTCCTTAAAACTGAGAAACACGATTCAGGAATATCAGCTTTGAGTTTAAGCTACCAGGACAAGTCATTATCACTTCCGCTTAAAACTTCATTACCTGCATAAGTCAGCAGTGGCCAACGAATTAGTCATAACAATGCAATTAAGACAAGATTTAGAGCCAATCGATCCAAAATCCTACCTTGCCGATAAAACCCACGTGTCAGGTTGCTCAGTGATGATCTCCTGTTCCTTGAACCAACTAGGTTTGCTGATTTTCTGTCAACAACTTTCCAATGGTTACAATCATGATGCAGTTATGATGTTAGTACCAATGGTACAAAAGCATAACCAGAATCTTATAAACAACAAAACAGTCGCCCCATGTCATTTTTCAAAACATGCAATTTGACGGGCTTCCACTGATCAAAAGAACAAAAAGCATTCAAAAAGAAAGACGAAATGGACTCAAAGCAGAAGCCAACCTGATTGGATTTTTGCTCGCTTCTAATGTCATTCCTTCTTCACTCCCACAGCTACGAGGGAAAGAGCACAAATCCATTAAATTGTTGACTACTCAGCATTTTTAGTGAGAAAATGGCATGCTTATAAGCATCTCATAATACAAGCCTTGACATGATTGAAAGATAGCCATAAAACATTCAGATTACTCAAGAAAGAACTTACTTTGCATAAGATTAGAGAGAACATATAAAAGCCAATAAATTCAAGCATGACATGGAAAGCAAATATCAATGTCAGTAATAATACACACACCTTAATCAACTTAGTAATCATCAATGTCTTGTTTATAGTTCAACCGATTTTCGAGAATAATCTCATAGAAATAACTTTTCGCAATTAACACAACATTTGAAAAATTCATATACACTTTTTGATCTTAAGGATGAATTTCTTGTATAACACTATTGGAAAAGTGTTAATTATTGACACTTATTATGATACATAAACGGTTTTAATTGTCAAGAAAAGAAATCTTGACACTTGATCCATCTGTCAATATAAATTAGTCACAAATATTTTCTTGACAAAAAGAGGTGTCAATATAATTTTGGCTCTTTAGTATGTCAAGATTTTTATGTCAATAAAAATTACTTTTTGAAAACAGTTAAGCGTCAACAACGTCTTCATATCTAACCAATATTATATTCATATTTTTTAGTAAAATAGAAAAAATATTGCAAATTTGAAATTCTATAATATTATAATTAATTTTAAAAACATTAAATTTACCATTAAAACCAAATAATATTTACAAAAGTATTTGAATTTTTAGAAAAAGAAAAACGAAGAAGATAAATTTAGTGCACCTTTTATCTTACTAGTCTACATGCTCCTACTTACTAGTTACTCTTCTCGCGTATATATTACTAATACTTGAAACACAACACAATTGTTATATTTTCTCTAGCTAATGCACTACCACTTGAAACTTGCTTTCTTTCATCCATTATGTAACCGATCGGAAGCGTTATCAATACCTTGACCACTCGAAACATCACCTCACTGCAAAACAAAAATACAATTAAAAACATGCATCTTTGAGAATAGTCTCGTGCGAGAACTAACCAAAATCCACTAAATATAATTTCATAAGCTATCATATAAGCAACTAACAAAATAAATCACTAGGTATATATACAACCATATGAGAGAAAAGTTTCCAACTACAAATTTGAGGCAAAAGACATGAATATCAATTTCAATCATTTTATTAATTACTTAATGACATAATAAA
>JANIEQ010000695.1:0-21425 GCA_024708375.1 Oxalis stricta | reverse complement strand
ACTACTTTCACTTTTACTCTTAGGAGTGATGGCGAATAGGCGATTGTATGACGAGTAGAGATAAAGTTACTGTCGGAACTCGGAAATAAGATTTTTGGTGTAATGGAGAAACATATGAGGAAACTTAAAATTGATGGAACCAATTGAAACTTTATGAACAATTTGTACGTGAATTCTGACAAAAAAACAATGGCTTCAGCTTAAACAATCCGAACTTCAGATCCCATTTTCATCTTCAATACGTGTGAAGCCGGTGCTAGATAATCTCGACAAGATGAATTTAAATGGAGCATTTTGCAGAATGAGCTTTTTCAGTCATACTTCTCTCTCCATGAGTAAACAAGGAAGAAAACCCAAGAGAGTGCCAATAAAATATCTCCAACAATCTGTCTAGGCCAATCATGAGCAAGATCTTCAACTTTCCTTTCAAAGTAAAACCTCCACACAGCCATTGAAACATGAAGGATCATACAACCTTTAGCAAACAAGCTTTGGAAATCTTTGTTCTTCACAAATGCTACCATCAACAAAAGGAAACCAATACAAAACAGTAACAACCCAGAGAATGAATCTGATGTTTTGATCAATAGCTGATCATGAGCTGTTGAGCCTTGAAGTTTCGTTCCTGTTTCGATTCCATGGACAAAGATTGAGATCTCCTTTGTATAGAACATCATTGAAATCCCACAAGTCAAAGCTATTGATGAATGGAGAATGCATATAAGAATAAACCCTGACGATGAATTTGAGCTCATCTTATCAAAAACAATTCTTGATTTCCAGATTCAAAATTCAATCTTTAACTGAAAGCCCACATAAAACCCTAATTTTTAACAGCTGAACAAAACCCCGAAATCCATTCTAACAGATAGAGATAAAGATCCAAACTTTATTGAGCTTGTAACGGATTTGCATTAATGATGAGTGGTGATTGATTTAGAAACCATTAATTAACAATACCATTGATTTTGATTTGGTTTTGGAGGAGCTTGAAGATGGAGCTAAGAGATTGGCTCCCATGACCATGAGTATGATATCTCTTTCTGCTGATTTGCCTAGCTTGCTCCTAGTTCTGCCAGTGCCAGGCAACTAATATGAAAAACTCTTACTAGTATTTAAAAAGGTTTGACGGCTCATTATCACATGAAGTAAATAACAAATAAAATATTTATTATCTTATTGGCTATCTGTAATTCTTACAGTAGTACTATCATTTGACTGGTCTTCCAGTCTCTGTTTCATTTCTTTCGGGCAGCCATCAGTCAATCACGGGCGCTGTACAAAACATTGCAAATTTCCAATTCTGAAAGCTAATTGGCAGCGCCATGGGCCACTTTCTAGAAAACCCGACTTGTAATGAAAATCCTAATAGGTTTTAAGTTAAGAGCCACAGTAGATTGATTACAGTCAATTCTTAATCCAAAGTCAGAATCTTGCTTGTCTAATTATGACGATTATATTAGTTTAGTCGTTAAGCTCTCGAATTCAAATTAGAACGATCCATTCGTTTCTTACAATCAAACTTAATTAAGGATGTTTTGGCAAAAACTACTGCCAGTCAGGTTTCAAATCAGAAAAATCGAAATTGATACTAACTCAATGTCCCTAATTAGTTGCCATTTTTCTATATAATTAGTCTTAGAAACGGTATTAGGGACCTATGAGTATAATTTCCCACTCCATTTTACCAATGATTTGTCAAATATAAATAAATACAAGTAGGATGGTAGCCATCAATGAAATCCTATCTTATTATTAAAAAAAAAAAAAAGGAACCCTATCTTACAGCTGTTGTTGTCTTAGCTTTCTTTTGATAGTAAATTCTGTATGGCGAGCAACTACTCATGTCTGCTAATAAAAGAAACACAGTGAACACTTGTAGTAAATTACAATTAAAGGCAGAATACTACAATAACATATGTCACTCTGATCCAACCAAAGCATAAATTCAAACATCCAGACTGGATTCAATGATGTCTGTTGGGATTTTCCAGTGAAGCATTGTGTCGGAAACAAAAAATATAGTGGTGGCCGCAGGCACGAGGAAAACTACAGGAGCCCGCTTCACAACAAGTTATTGACATTTGATATATTGATTCAAGGATAACGTGAATCTCAAGGAAACAGGAAGGAAAAAATGGATGGATGCAGATACAAGGCAAAATTACAGAAGCTCGCATGAACTTGTGTGATCTAAAGAATTTACAAATGAAAGAATAGTGGTTCAACGAATTAAAAACAAAAGAATACAAAATTTTGCTTTGATTTGCAAGTTCCTCTTTTTGTCAATTTCAGTAATCCTAACGTCTAACTAATCTTTTAAATGGTGTATGTATGTTTATTACCGTTTAAAATTAAATGCTGTTGTTGTCGTTGCTACCAGCAGAAACCTTACGGTGACGCCTAGATCTCCTCCTCTCTCTACGATGTTTTAAAGTACCCTCTTCCCTGAATTCCTCAAAACGGTCAAAGCTGGTGGCAGTTCCCGGGTTCGAGGAGCAACCGGGGTTGGCATGTGATCCAATAAATCTTTATGGTATGCCTGTAAAACATCAATATTGAATGTCAAATGAAAAAAGAAAACAATGGAGTAAAAAGTTTACAAAGCTTCTTTGTTGATTTAGTACCTGTATCACAAAATTACGCCTTTCACAATCCAAAAACATGTTGATGTTCCAATTAACTTTTGCCATTATTTTGTCCCTGACTGTTGAAAAGCTTAACTGATCCCTTGAAGTGAATCTATCAACTTCATTGAACCATAGGCAGGTAAACAGATTGGTGATGGGAGTGTGTTCTTTTATAAGGACACAACCTTCAGGGACATCTGCAAAAACAGAATTTAAGACCTTGTAATCAGCCAATGAATATTTTATAATTAGATAGAGATATATCGCACATACACAATCATTCACCTACCGCTTGTTATTGGAAGCTTAGCCTCAGAATATGGTGTTAAGCCCTCATTTATGTAAAAATCAATCTGTGCATCGATTGAAGAGTTGTCGTACTTCCCAGCAGCTTTATTAGCTATAGCTTCATCAAACACACTAAAGCGTTTATAGTGTCTGGAGATGGCGAAATTAGCATTTTCCCGCCACAAGAACCTAAAGAGATGCATGATTTAGTTTACCACATGATGAATATTAATCTTGAATGATGACCGACTAAAGTAGAATTATGAAACAGGCAGTCAATAAAAGTACAACCTTTGTACCGATTTGGCTTTAGGAAACCTAAAGCATGCTAACATAAAAGAAAATGAAGATGTACCTCTCAAGAATTTGATATGGATCCACAACAAGCTTGAGCTTTCCATCAATCCAAATCGAATATCTAATGTTAGGGAAGATCCTATGCAATAGAAGCTTTGGGATCTGCCACATATACATGCTGGATAAATAACATTGACCAATTACAATTTCAAGCAGAATCTGACCTTTAACATCCAAGGTACACATATGTAAACCCAGGAAATTAGCAAATAACCCAAACAAAAGCTAACTGACCTTTCCATTCCGTCTTGGATCATTGTATGGGACATTCCGGACCACAATAATTCTCCACAAACCAACTCTCTTGGTGTCATCCAAGACACTAGAATTCTTCAAATACGCTTCTGTCGTTTCATCAATAAACATATAGAAATGAACATTTTTCTTGGCTATTTCACTGATGTTCTCGGGTTGTTGTATTAAATCATAGTTACCTGAAAAGAAAAAGGTATAAGCTGAAAAGAAATTTGGAAAAAAAAATAAAAGAAAACTCCATATTATGTCTGATGCCAAGGGAATGTACCGAATATGGCAGATGCAACAATAATGTCACGGGGCTGCTCCAACTCCAACAAGTCGGCGTCATCAATATCAAATCCAGTTTGATTACCAGGTTTACTTCCATTGACAAATCTATCAAATGAGATATATGCAAACAAGTAATTGACCAGGAAAAAAAAAAGTTGATTCTACAATGGTGCTAAAAAGAAGAAAGAAAATAAGGGAAATACTACAGGGAATGGGTTCAGTGGAACCTAGTAACCTACCCACAATGGACTGTCATGGACTCCTTTATATCATAAGAATCACTCCTTTGTTTCAAAGTAGGATACCCACCAAAATCAGAACCTGCATGTGGCTCATTTCTCTGTGGATTTTCATCATACGCATAGGTCAACTGACGAAGCACTGAAGATTCTGATGGGAAGGCAGGCATAGAAGCTATAGCCTGCTCTGGAGAGATGTAACATACTGGACATGCTGATAAACAAATGAACAAAAACAAAATTAATAAGTATTACATTTAGAGGCCATGTTAAAGAGATGGATAATTATTCAATCACAACGATCTTGAGGGTAAATATTCCTTTTAGTAACATTAAACCACAATATAACATATCAGAGAAAGTATAAAAGTGATCAATGAGTTTGACAAAAACAGAACTTACGCCGAGGCCCAGGTCGTCTATTCTCTGGTGGAGGAGGAGGAGGAAATGCAAAATATTTGCATGGATGGTCCGACAGATTCATAGCTATTTGTATCAACGAAGATTGGTCCAAGGGAGGCAGGATTGCACTACTTTCCTGCTCTGTAAAAGAACGATAAGCCGGTTATCCTCAGTCCCAGTAAAACTTAGTGGTATTTTATTACTAAATCCAAGGCTGATAGAAGGTGTCTGAACTTTGATTTCTGGTTGAATATTTCAAATGGTACTTTCTGGCAAGCAACAATCAAGCAACGAGGCTATCATCTTAAAATACCAACAAAAACCCATATACAACTGACCTTTGGTGACAAGGAGTGAGCCCAAGGTAAAGATCACGAATGCAAGAAGAAACAAAAGCAGCATTGAAATCCTGGCGCGGCCTAAAAGCCGGCAACAGAAGATTGGGAGACCTTTCTCTTTGTCCCTTGGATTTGGAATCAGCATCTTTGAAGACGGTCTTTTTGAAAGAAATGGTGACTTAGCAAGACCAATGTTGCTGTTGATGACAATGTTATTGTGTAATTGTTGCAGAGATCCATAACTTGGCGTAACGTGAGAGCAACTGACAATGACCCTCCTCCAGTCATTTTATCCAAAAATTAATAATAATCCTTCAGTAATTTCTATTGTTCTCATCTCCTCCCATTTATGTATGCCCTTCATCAACGCTGAATGCTGATTCCGATGAATTCCAGAACATTCAAGATCATAACTTTCTCAAAATTTAACAATCACCCACTTATTTACCCCAAGATTATGAATCAAGAATGCAAAAGCGAATGAGCCCTCTATCTACAAAGATAAAGAATACCTCCCTCCCTTCCTCGACGACCAAGATCTCAACACTATCGCAATAACAAAAGCTAATAGTCAGAAATCACTAGCCAGAATGTTGAAAGTTGGAAACCATACCCGAATAAGATCTCACATTACATTGTAACCCAATTGAAAGGGATCGATTCTAAATTAGTCGCATGCTAAATAAAGAAAGAAAAAGACGACAATTAAACTCACCGTAGCAATGCAGTGCAACGTGAACGTGCACTGTGATTGAGAATATGCGTCTTCTTGATCAATGATTAGATGAATTGGACAGCGACAGAGACAGAAAGAGACGTCATGATGATCAGAGAGCTAAAAGAGAGAGAGTGTGAAAAAAATAGATTTTGGGTGTTCGTTCTATCAAATGCCTCATTTTAATGTTCGTTGGTTTTATTGTTTTGGGATAATTTGTTTCTTTGAAATACTTTCATGAATTATTTATTCCATTTTATTACGTGAAAAAAGAAAGGAGGAATTTTGTTAGATTCCATAAGTAACACAAAAAATAAATAATAATAAGAGTAATACATTAATATTAATATTTTTTTATTAAATTATTTATTTATTATTTAACAATTTTGAATTATACAAAAAATATTCATCATTCGATTCAAATAATTTTAAAAATTATATATTCGAAAAATCGATTTATCATTTTTTAGATGAAAAAACCTACTCCAATAACTATTATGTCAATAAGCCTGCCTTGGGATATGTCTTTAATTTTTTAATATTATTTATATAACACAAAATTTAACAATGTAAAAAGGGTCAGAGAAGTGGAATAAATAAAGGTGAATCGATAGTAGAGTGTGTATATTGTTTCTCCTAGAGATCAAAGTTGGGTATAAAACTGGGGCCATTCTGGACATTAGGCTCCAAAATTGAGAAGCCAGTACGCCATGTAACATGGGCTGATTATGGCCCAACTGTATCAGTATTCTTCCTCTCACTCTTTTTTTTTTTAATCGTCGCAAATCGGGCTGGAAACAACTAAAACCAAATCGATCTAAATCTCAATTGATTATAACCGATCGATCAATACTCAAAAGAATTTTCAATTATTTTTTTATAATCAATCATTGATAATGGTCTCTCAAATCCAGAAATACCAATTGAAATAGACGAGATTCCATCGACATCGACTTATTTTGACGCAAATCAAAACAGAAAGTATTAAAAAAATCAATTCCTCGAATCGTTTCGAAACTGACTAGAGATCGTAGAATCAAACTGATCGATACACTGTTTCTTTTTCCCAATTAGTAGTGATCCATAAAATAAAAATGCAATCCAACAAACAGAAACCACGATTTACTCCTGAAATCTCAATTTCTCCCATGTGTATGTGTTTATGACAATGAAAGGTAACTCTATATTTTGTCTGCTCCTCCCCAACCATAAGATTCTCTGTTCGTACTACCATATTCTAACTACGAGTAGTATATTAAATTCCATTTCATGTCAAATTCAACTGCATATAATGTGGGGTATTTATTTGCAATTGTTATTTATGCTATACCCAAAGATTTTAGAATCTCAAGTAAATTGGATGTTCTATGATCATCCGCATCAAAAGAGAAAAGAGAGGATGTTCTCAATCACGTAGAATAAATGTATGCTCAAATATCACTCCCTTCGCCTCAAAATACACGCCTCCTTGATCTATATAATTTATATTAAAAATAAATATATATTAAACTAAAATATTATTTTTAAAATTTTTATGTACCAGGAGAGTTCAGGCAACAAGAACAAAAAAGAACAATAGATTAAAAGCGTAGGAACATATATAGTCCAAAATGAATCATAGGCTAAGATATTCGAAACATACTTAAAACATGTATTCGGTGAACAAGACGTGTTTCCAACACTTGACTATGAAGTGAAGATATCCCAATTTTGATGTGAGTCTAACAAAATATAATTGCTATATAAAAAAAAAAAAATATAGATATACAAACTTCTTTTCATAAATATATTGATATTAAATGAATGTAATATGATTTTATATATATTATAATTCTTAGCAAAATTCAAAACTTTATCAAACCTACAACTTCTAAGAGAGACGAATGCACTTAACGACATCATTTGAACATATCTAATTCGCTGAATATGCATATTTTAATTAATCATATAAATAATCAATCAACGTACGTATCAATCTTGTTAACCTCGATCTTTTGAGAAGGAAAAAAAAAAAAACACTATGCGACAGTTCGCAATTGAACAATTAAAATGTGGGGCTAAGAGGTGGACCGTTATGTCAGCCCAGCTACTTTGGCTATGGTGTCAATCTTTTTAATTGGTCCATAACATAACATGACTCAAATATATTTCTCCAAACATAAAACAAAATGTAAAATACCCTAACCCCAATTTAGACTTAATATATTATTATTTTTTACTGTTAATTTTTAATTAATTGATCAAATTTTAACCTTAATTTTCAAAAAATATTATTTATTTTTTAATATAATTTTAATTATGATTTTAATTTTAATATATATTAAAAAATTATTAACCAATACATATTTAAATTTAAAATTATAAAATTATCAATTAATTTATATAAATTTAAAAAATATAATTTTTAAATTTCATTATATTTAAATTTTACTTTTAATATAAATCTACAATATATATAAAATGAGTAATTATAATTTGAAAAAAATTAACCATTAAAATAATATTTTAATTATTATAATTTAATTATAATAATTATTATTATTTATATAAAAATTAAAAAATAATTTAAAAAATAATAATTATAAATTTTCAAATATTTAATTAACGAAAATTAAAAAAAATATATATTATTAAGTTTAAAAAAAAAAATTTTAAATAATGAAAGATTAAATTAATTAATTATTAAGATAAAAAAATATATATATTTTAGAAAATAGAAGATTAAATTAATTATAAAATTAAGAGAAAAAAATTACAATTAAGATTAATCTTGGAGGAGATAAAATATTTTACCCTAAAATAAAATTTTAAATAATTCGGGATAAGGATAATCCATTCAAGTAATAAAATAAATAAATTAGTTTTTCTGATTCAGAATTGCAACGTCCAAGGACTGCAAACCAAACCACAAGTAATAGTATGGGGGTTTATCATATTAGAAATTTAGAAATGTCCGATTTTTATTTATTTTAGAATGTCCGAATTGACAATGTGAGAATTGAATACGCCAAAATTGTAATATTCAGAATAAAATATAATATATTATATATTTTTAGTATTCATATTAAATAATTATGTATCTAATGAACTCACTATATTTACGAATGTTAAAATAAATTTAAAATATATTAATATCATATATTTTTATGTAAAGAGGAGTATTATTTATCGATTCAAACTGAAACAATTCTAAATTTTACTCTCAACTTCAAAATAAAATAAAAAATCTGAATTTTATATTCAATAACACCATTTTTTGTTTATGAATAGAGGATTTGCACTTCTGAATAAAGGATTGCTGTAGCTAAAATCCAAAAGAGAAAGTTTACTCGGTCATGAGAAGTTTTTGCTAAATGTTGAATTATTATACGGAGACATAAGATATATTAAATGATAATAATGGGGCCAAATTAAGTGGACCAATTAAGATTAAGTCATGCACCTAGTTAACTTTCTAATTTAAAATTACACAGTTAATAAAGAAAATTTAATTTTAAAATTGATTTTAGCTTAATTTGAGGGCCCTCAAATACTTGTTTCTCTTGTCCCTAAGAGGAAGGACAAGACACTATCTTTAAATTTCATATATGCATGCATGAACCCTATCTGGATTAATCATAAAAGTATACATATATATATAAATATACTATTTTTTCGTGATAAAGTAGATGTATTATTATATGTAAAAATTTATATTTATTTTCAAGTAAATGAATATATTTTATGCTAGGGAGATATAGATGGACAATATGCAGTAGCTTGAGTAAATGATATTAACAAAGTATCTTAATAATAATAATTAAAATATTCGTAATATTTAATCAGATATCTCGAGTTTGAATCTGAAAACGATATCTTAAAAAATTTGTATTTCTTAATGATGGACTTGATTCATATCGAACAATGAATCTGTACCACTTCAAAATCAATGATCTCGTCAAACCAAATATCTCAATTTTACAAACAATTCCGTTCAGTTCGATGGACTCAAAATTTCACAAAGATTATGTTATGTTTTGCCCTCTCTTGTATGAGCTCTCCCAGGAATGTTTAAGCCAGGGGGATATTTCCCAAGTAAGGAAGATTCTTACAAGAGACCCAGGTAAGACTTTAAGAGAGTAAACTGTAAAATACTCACGATTGGCCAGGAAGCCAACCATAGCAAGGAACGAACATGACATATCGGGTAAAACTTTAATCAAAAGCAGCACATGTTTCTCAATTAAATTTGCTCTTTTAATATTTTATATATTTCCGTAATGTATTGGAGATATTTTATGGTATGATAAAATTAATCAAATCTATTTAGGTATTTTGAATGAAAAGATTATATATAATTTCCTAAATATTTCTATTGAACCAAACATCATATCTATCCTATTATATCTAATTAAGTTACACAATGTCACTAAAATTCAAAATATCATCAATTGTGAAATCGAATGGAAGTAATCAACAAGGCATCACAATTAATTTTCTAAGAAAATAAATAAATTAATTAATAAAATAATGTGAAAGGTTTATTCCATGCATGAATGAGTACTCTCCGAGTCAACTCACGACAGAGTTTCCAAGCTGAAGTCGGAATTAAAGCATCAAAGACCCGAGGTTTGCCTCCACCGCATCGCAAACAAAATTTTGAACCTTTTTTTTCTTTTCACGGGTTGATCAACGAACAGGTCAAATTGCACGTGTCTTTTTATCGCCACGCGTTGCTTTAAGATTTCTCCACATGTCGTTCAGTAGAGCACCATGTGTCACTAAATGGTCCCCATATAAATGCAATATTTCCACCCGTCACCTTTTCATTCGTCCACATCAGTATCAAATGTCGTAATATAGTAATCGAATCCGCTATGTTATGGGTCGAATTATTGAACATTGGAACATGATTTTTGACCAATCCAGCTTGATTTGGGTCCGGATCAACCCGGACCTTTTGGCCTATGTCTCCAACTGGTCTCACTGTCACATTGGGAAATCAACGAACGAGAAAGGGAAATTGAGAGGGGGGAAAAATGTATGAGAAGATTGGATCCTTTTATGGTTTTAATCTTCCTCCTACCAACATGGACTAAAAAGTAGTAATGCTTTTGCTACTGATTTTTGAGGAAAGTTTGGTACTTTTGATTTTAGTTTACTTTTTTTTTGTGGATTAAGTAGTTATATGAAATTCACTAACTATGATGCAATGGATAAAGTATGGTCATATTCCTCACAAATCAGGAAAAGAGGGGTCAAAGTAGTACTACTACTATATTGTCAATTTGAATGGGTCCCTTTGTAGACAAGAAAGTTATACATAATGCCTAACTTCCATTCTCTATTTACTTAGGTTTCGTTTTCCGTCTGGCGAGTTTCCAAACACAAAAAACGAACGGAGTCTTATTTCAAATGCAAAATGAACGGAATCTTGACTTGCAGTAGTAATTACATGCTTTTGTCTTGTTTTATTGCTTTCCAAAGAACTTTTAATTTATTTTTCTAACTAAAATTCGTTTTGTTCATGCAGTTCTAAATATTATGCTTTAATATAATATATTTATTTCTACGAAATTTCAATAAATTCATGGTTGCATCATGCATGTCCTAATAACTCTAGAGATTAACATAAAAAAAGAGATTTTTATTTTATAATAAAAAAGAGATTATATATTCGTATTTATTTAGTAAAAAGAAAGTAAGAAAATTCCCAATATTATTATTAAATAAAAATTAAAAGAGCGCGTGACATTTAACATTATGAACGAAATAAAGTTGTCTTTTTTAGAACTTAATAAATCTCAAATTCTTGTATTATTCTATCATTTATCAATGAAATACTTGTATTAAAAAAATTACTGCTACTGCTGTGTATTTATTTATTTACTATCTCTCTAAATTGAAAGCTGGAATTATAAATTGGAGTATTTTTCTAATTATTTCTCCTTTAATTTTTATGCCATTAATTGTTATTGTATTCGTTTACCTACTGTCAAAAAAGATTAAATTTTTGTTCATGTTCTGTCTTCCGGTGGAAATGAACTTTTTACAAAAGAATCTCTGTGCCCAGATCCATATCAGTTTCTCTCTCTCTCTCTCTCTCACACACACACATCTCCACTAATCTCTCTCTCTAGGGTATGAAAGTTTCAGCCTTTTACTTGCCAATTTAATAGCAGCAGAGCAGTGACCCTTTTTTTTTCTCTCCATCTCTCAATATCAAGCTGCCATTTTTCAAGTCAGAATTTCACTTGTGTGTTGACTATAACCCACTCCAATTGGTACTTTCCGGCTATGTTTTATATCGGGTTGTGCTAAAGTTGGGGGATTTTGGGTTTAGAATTGAGCTATGATTTTTTGAAGATTCTGTCAGATTATTATCCGTTCCAGAGAGATTTGGGCTCAATTGTTATTGTGAGTTTGGCAGAGTTAATAGGTCATTTGATTTTGACTATGCTGACCGAGCTCCAAGTGCATAAGTATGGTGCCTAGTGTAAATTTTGAGGATTTGGTGCATTAAGCGAATACAGCTATTTGCAGCTTCGTTCTTCAATTTATACACTACATTGGTTTTTAGACTTTAGTTAAGCTTATTGGTTTTTATGGATCTTTCACATGGTGGGGTTTTCCGATAATTTGGGTGAACTAGTATTGTGAGAATGCAACATTTGAGGGGCAGCTCTTGATTTTTAAGGAGGATTTTTGTTGTTGGAACACGATGGGTTGTGTCTGTGGCAAGCCTTCTGCTATTGAAGACAGCAAGGAAAGTCCAAGAGAGCGGCTTTCAAATAAGGCTCCATCCGATTTGCGCGTGTCTAGGGGGACATCATCTTCTAGGAGAGGAATCATATAGATCAAAAGATCGGCATGAGAGTAATGATGGGAGAGTAATGCTGATTGATAAGCATGTAAATGGGTCCGCTCGACTTCAAGGTGAGAATGTTGAACGAAAGAGAGAAAGGACAGAGTACGCCGTTATGCAACATCCAGGAATAGGTAGCATTCCGAAAGCAACAGAAGGTGAGCAGGTGGCTGCTGGTTGGCCGACTTGGCTGGCTGCAGTAGCCGGAGAAGCCATTAGAGGATGGTTGCCTCGCCGAGCTGATTCATTTGAGAAGCTCGATAAGGTAAGGTTCATTCTTGATTTAGTTGTCTAGTTTCTCTACACTGATAATCTGTAGATCAGCAAACTTTATTGAGAAATTACTAAATCTAGAATAAGTCTGGAATTTGCTGCATTGAATGATTTCCACTTTTAGTTGGTGCCATATAGTATTTGCCAATGAAACTTTCATTACAACCTTAGTTCTGGTAGTTGGCAGTTAAATGCCCTAGTGTTTGACCCGAGTGTTTGACCATTCACCTGTGATCATTTCTGGTTCTTTGAACACTGTTGAACCGGGGATATCTAGCACTACCATTGCATTCATGGGAGCATCGGTAGTTATTGTTAGGAGGCCAATGTGTACCTCACTTTGTTCTTGTCATTTTCTACTGAAGTGAACATTACATGTGAAGTTGATTGATGCACCTTCCTTCTCCCTCAGGTAGTTGGAAACATTAGAAAGAACCCCGAAGAAAGTAGTTAGAAGGTCCAAGTAGCAGTTAATTAAATGTTCAGCATCACTGGAGAGGTTAATAGTCATGTCTAGATGTGTGCTAGGAGGATTTGGTCTATAACTTGCTACTTGCTAGGGTGAAACCAAGATTGATGAATGCTCGTTATTTTTTGCAGATTGGCCAGGGAACATATAGCAATGTTTATAGGGCTCGTGACCTTGATCAAAGGAAAATTGTTGCATTGAAAAAAGTTAGGTTTGATAATCTGGAGCCTGAAAGTGTTCGTTTCATGGCAAGAGAAATTCACATTCTTCGTAGACTTGACCATCCAAATGTAATAAAATTGGAAGGTCTTGTTACCTCCAGAATGTCTTGCAGCTTGTATCTTGTCTTTGAGTATATGGAGCATGATTTGGCTGGGCTTGCTGCTAACCCTGCTCTGAAGTTCTCGGAATCACAGGTAATATGAAGTAATAACTGTTTTGTGAACTTGTTTGGGTTCCATCACTCATAAATACTGAAGTTTTCTTTATGAATAAATGAGTATCCTGTTCATTATATAATTCTGTGGTACAGTTTTGACTTTATGACCTTTTCGTTGGAGTTGGAGCTCTTAGCTTTTATTTATTCATATGTTGGCACTTGGCAGGTTAAATGTTATATGCAGCAGCTGTTACGAGGACTTGATCATTGCCACAATCGTGGCATTTTGCATCGTGACATAAAGGGCTCCAACCTCTTAATCGACAATAGTGGCATACTAAAAATTGCCGACTTTGGTCTCGCAAGCTTTTACGATCCCCATCAAAATCAGCAGCTAACTAGCCGTGTCGTAACTCTGTGGTACCGTCCGCCAGAGCTCCTACTTGGAGCTACTTATTATGGGACAGCTGTCGACTTATGGAGTACAGGCTGCATTCTTGCAGAATTGTATGCTGGAAAGCCTATCATGCCTGGAAGAACCGAGGTATTTCCTTGTTTCTGATTATTTCTGGTCTTGTGGCATGAGAAATTTGTATAGTAAATTTTTTGGGGCACCTTGTAGGTGGAGCAGTTACATAAAATTTTCAAGCTTTGTGGGTCACCTTCTGAGGAATACTGGAGAAAATCAAAGCTGCCACATGCAACCATATTTAAGCCACAACAGCCTTACAGGCGGTGTGTTGCTGAAACGTTTAAGGACTTCCCAGCACCAGCTTTAGCTCTTATGGAGACACTTCTCTCCATAGACCCTGCTGATCGAGGAACCGGAGCTTCTGCTCTCAAGAGTGAGGTATTGGGTTCGCAATGTACATAGATATTGGGTTTACGTAGTTCTCTTGTTAGGTATTAGTATTACTATTTTCTTTGGTATTTGCTTCACAATCAGTGGCTTAAACTCGCTTTTCTTACCAGTTCTTTATAACGAAACCACTTCCTTGTGATCCTACAAGCTTACCAAAGTATCCGCCCAGCCAAAGAGTTCGATGCAAAATTACGAGATGAGGAAGCTATGAAGGTAGTTTAACTGAAATTTTCCTTTACAAGCCTTAATCTTGATTCTTTTTCCCTTTTTCTTTTAATAAATAATAATCATGCTTGTGTTACTTTCGATAGACAAGGAGCAACAGGGAGCAAGGGTCAGAGAGCTGACCTGGAAAGGAGAGGAAACAGAGAGTCTAGAGCTGTCCCAGCACCTGATGCTAATGCTGAATTAGCTGTGTCTATGCAGGTAATCATAATCATTATAATATCTATCTTGTTGGATAAGTAATTCAATACAAAGCTTTATCTTTGTTTATGACTACAAATCTGCTTTTGTGTTTACAGAGAAGGCAAAGTCAATCTAATTCAAAGAGCCGTAGTGAGAAGTTCAATCCTCATCCAGAAGATGTTGCTTCTGGCTTCCCCATAGATCCACCCAGACCATTCACAAGCTAATATAGAAACCCAGGGACATAACAGTCATAACAATCATAAACGAGCGTCCCATTCGGGTCCCTTGGCCAATCGGGCTGCCTGGGCAAAAGCCGGAAAGAACAACACAGATGATACTCCAAAGATTTCAACTGGTGTTGCAGACTTGTCAGCCATGTCCGGATTAGTGGCTGCAAGAAGGAGTCTGTTATCCGAAGATCGAAGAGAAAGGTCTAGTCATTCTCAAGCAGATGTTCAGAAACTAATATCTAGGTTTCCAGGATCTTTCAAGGATTCCACGGAACAACGAGATTGTGTTGACCCTGCTTCTCATAAGAAGGACGATGGAAGAACCAGCAGCAACAAAGATCCTGCTCGTGTAAGTCCTCACACATTTTCTTTTTCACGATTCAGTCCTTTTCTTATAATTTTCCATGAACTCATCCTTTTTCCCTTTTTATGATGCGACTCTCAGCTTGGTTATGGTTCAAAGGGTCAAAAGATTCACTATTCTGGCCCATTACTGGTTCCATCTGAGGAACGTGGATCAAATGTTGAAAGACCACGATCGTCATATCCAAGAAGCAGTTAGACGGGCACGTCTTGATAAGGCAAGGGTTAGGAAAGTTCAGGCTGAAGCCGTGGCGGAGGCTCGGAGCCAGTATAGGAGCAGTGAGGTCGTCTGACCTCTTATTTCTAAAAATTAGTGCTTGTAATATTGTTATTTATTTCTAATAGTTCAATTTATCAACTATACAGATATACTTTACTCATGATTATGATTTTGTGAATGAATAGCAAGTTATTTATTATCTCAAAATTAAATTGTGATGTTAATGAAATTATTTATGAAATTGTAGATCAGTTCCACTACACACACTTCTTACAACTTTGAAATGTAACTGTAGAGACTTGTCTAGTTCTGGAATATTTCAGTGTATAAAGGTTGAGAAATGTCATGAAGGCTGCCCTGATGATGATCCTCACCGAAGCAAAAAGCAATCCATATAAGCATGTTTTTACCCTACAGCGAACATGGAGTTCGATCGGCTATCAGTTGAATCGGACTCTAAAAGCGTCATCGAGTCTTATTACAATCTGGATTCTTGTTTTCGGCTGGCCATGCTGGGCTAAAACTGTATTAGAAGTGCCATCTTCCCTATTTGACAATTGTAATTTTTCTTTTATTTGGAACCAAAAGGAAGTAGCATTGCTCATTTGTTAGCTCACGTAAAACGGAATGAGGAAAACTATTTAACTTACTCCTTATCTTATGTAGCAATTGCTGATTTATCCTAATGAAATTCTAGTTGTTCAAGGAAAAAAAAAAGGTTGTTGATCATGGAATATTATAGTAGAACAGAATCAGACTCACATCTCAAAATATCTTTACTTTAAAATCCAGTTGTTTATGTTTAACTCTTATGAAAAATTGTACATCTCATCATGAAGAGATCAATTTTATAAGATTGAACTAAGTGATGTCCAACTTTTTTAAAAAGAGAAGAAGCGGAATAATGAATAAAAGACGCAAAATTTAAACTTGCAAATTACGTAAGACAATAATAAAGACAAATAACATTAATGTATACCTTAAACTTCCACTTCCACAGAAGAAAGTAATGAAAAGTAATGAAATGCTACAATGTCTCTACCAAAAACTTCTACCATTTAAACAGTTATCTGAACCATATCCAGAAACAGATCTCTAAAAGTACCTTGGGGGCTATCATAGACTGAAATCTTTTCAGAAACCATCAGAGTCTTTTTTCCAAATTACTCTTCCCCATCTTTCTCCGTATTGTTACCCGGTATGTAGGAAAGCATGACTAACACCATCTCTGCATTTGCTTTATCCAAACACTGATCTTTTGATGGAAAATTAAGTGGTGAAAACACTTAGAGAACCAACAAGAACCGAGAGAGGACAAGATTAGGACGGATGGGGCTTTATTTTGGTGTTTTGGGGTTTTTTTTTTACGGTGCGAATGGTTTTCCTAACTTGAAGATAGGAAAGATTTCGGTGGAAAATAAATGTAACAATCTTGAACTCAAACCGTTGAACAAAAAAATTAGGATAGAGTGAATAATTTGGACTCAAATCAGCTGAACAATTTAAACACGATCGAAAACCTCACAACCTTTGGAACTCAAACCGTTGAACGGAAGTTGCTAAGTAGACGAAAGGTTTGAGAGTTTTAAGAATCTCACAACTTGAATAATAACGGAGGAAAATAAATAAAAAAACGCAAGGTTTTTTCTCAAATGCAATCTGAATTTTTATTCATGGGAGAAAACACACACCTATATATAGGGACATGTAGAATAATCTAGAAAACCCACACGAATCGGTTTCCCTAGACTATGTATACGAAATTAGGGCCATGTATGAGTAATAAATATAAATACTTAGATACGTCATGTACTTGTAAGGGTACATGATGCACTTTCAAAAGTTCATGACATGGAAACCCTAAATACTCTTAGAAAAACGAAAATACATGACTAAGACTTAAATAGATGCATGTCCCGGATATTAAGATGCATGAGAACACATGTGAAAGCAAATAAAGACATAAATGAGAACATGAACTTGAAAGGAACATGAATAAGCATTAAGTGTTGAACATGAACTTGGAGGAATATGAACAAGACTCTTGATGGCCGAACATGAATCTTCAAGGAGGCGTGAATGGTCTTCAAATTGAGATGCTTTGATGATGTCTTGAAAGTATGTGGACAAGTACCTTGGAGCATTGATGGCATCTTGATATCGAAACTCTGTTTTCTCTCTTATCATCTTCATGAGATCTTTTGAGCTTCAGTGAGCTAGGATAGTTGGCCGAAATTAGGAGGAGTGGAGGAAGGTGGCGAGAACTAGGAGGAGCTAAGTGGAGACAGGCCGGAGTCAATATGAGCATGAATGAGGCACGGTTGAAGTCTTCGCTGATCTTCCTTTGGTATTTGGTTTGGTCCTTCATTCTTCCACTCTTTGAGGCTAATCTTTTCCTTGAACTTGCTGAACACTTGATATAATCTTCACTTTTCTTTGAAATGTGTATCGGTTAAGGATATTGTGGAGATGATCCTTCATCACATTTAAAATGATGTCTCCTCCGGACTCATGGTTCCGTTTTATACTCTGACAATGACCTAATGGAAGCAGTAATTGGCCCTCCTCGTTAATGCACGCATTGCGTCTTACGGCGTACCTCGTATCCCTCTAGAATGATCTAAGGTACGTTTTGTCAAAAGACACTACATTGGATACCGAGAAGTCTATGTCTCCTCCCTATTAAGGATAGAGACTTCCTAGTAGCGAGTCCTATTTTTTGGAGAAATACAATGATAACTGTTTTGATAAAATCACTCCCTACTAAGACCATCATTATTGACATCCATATCAATTACTTGCTTTTGAGGATTACTGACTTCTCAGTTGTCACATGACCATTTAACTTACCAAACCTCAAAGGTGCTGGACATATGGATAAATATCCACAATTACATCGAGAATGAATAGACCGTGATAACATATTAATGAGTAGAATTCATATATCATAGTTAATATGACACATAATGCTAGTCGGAGACAGGCCCACGTGTTATTGGAGGTGGGACCCGATCTCACAGGTTTTCTTCATGATTGTATTGAGTAAGAGTTATTAAATAGTTTCTTAAAATACTTATTTTTTTTAAAGAGTGCAATCTCGTATCTCTTCACAAATAAATATGTATAGTCTATTAATTAATATATGTTCAACTATATAAATAACAATAATAATTGTAATTTTAATAGAATCGAATTACACGCGATTCAAAAAAATTCGCCATACTGATCAAATGTTTATACTGATTAGGTGTTATTATACGTCAGCCTTATCCTATGTTTGTTTATGCATCATTTCACTAAACATGTTCCACCATAAATAATGTTATAGTTAGCCTCTTAGGATCATCAACACATCACTCAATATCATGAGAGTTAGATTTTTTAATTTTAAATTTAGCATTTTAATTGTAAATTCTAAATTTAGATGTAAATTGTAAATTTTATTATCAAATCAAAATTCGATACATGACATTTATTGATGAATAGTAATTTAACACATATATTTTAAAATTTTGGAGTTTAATAAGGTTTCAAATTACAATTTTAAGTTAATGATATTATTTTTTTCCTATTCTAATTAAGAAAATCAAAACATAATAAAATATAATGATTCCTAATAAAATTCTACCAATTACTTTTTCTAATATAATAATTTTATTCTTAATCAATTTTATATCTATTATTTAAAAAATTATTCCTAATAAAATTATAATACACTATATATTTTTTTAATTTTCTTATTAAATAATTTTCTTAATTAAAATTCATTATATTATTTTTCTATTCCTAATTAAAACGGACATATCTTCTTTTTTCCTATTCAAAGCGTGCATATTATTAAAAAAATTATTCCTAATCAAATTATAATATATATTATTTTTCTAATTTTTTATTAAACTATTATTCCTAATAAAAATTCGATATATTTTTTCTATTATTAATTAAAATGGATCATATCTTATTTTTCAAACAATTAATAATTATTCCTAATTAAAATTCATTATATTCTTTTTCTATTTCTAATTAAAACGGACATATCTTCTTTTTCCTATTCAAATGAGCATATTATTAAAAAATTATTTCTAATCAAAGTATAATATATATTATTTTTTTTAATTTTTTATTAAACTATTATTTTTAATAAAATTCGCTATATTTTTTTCTTATTCTTAATTAAAATGGTATATCTTATTTTTAAATAATAAGAAATAATTAAATTGATTAGATGCAATTATAAATTTTATTATGAAATCAAATTTTAATATGTAAATTTTACGTTTTCTTACATGTTTTTATTATTTTTTTAAAACAAAATAAAATTTTAATTTTAAAGTTATAAATTTTAAAATAAAATTAAAATAATTAAAATTAAATATTTGACATAAATTTATATAAATTTAATAATTTTTAATAGAAATAATTATTATACAAATAATTCAGCGGACAAACTATAATAAAAAACTATTTTTATAGGAATTGCCAATAGATTTACATAAATTTGTTTTTTTTTTCCTTCTAATAACTCTATTATCCTAAAGTTGCTGCTGGATCCCGATTAAGGGAAACTCAGTAAAATAAAGTTTTGGATTCACCTATCCATGTATCATCTGGCCTCTCTCAAAATCGAATATGAGAAGAAAAAGTTTAATTTTATTTGAACAAAACTTTTTTAAATAAATTGTTACAGAACGGCATAAAGAATTCATATCAATTCAAACAAAACATTTTTGAATTAGTTATAAAACAAACGAGGATCATAAAAAAGAAGAAAATTAACATGATTAAAGAACAATTAAGAAGAATAAATTAATTTTCATGTGATTGTTTCATTGGAATGATGAAACCCTGAAAAAACAAAGCTCTGTGGTTTCACCCACACCCCCTCTCTATCTTTATCTTTCCGTGATTGTTCAAATTAACTTGTAATTTCCATGTGTTGTTTTGATATGATCCGTTAGTGGATGGAAGAGCTTGCAAGACTTATTTATTCGGATATTAATTTTGTGGGTAGGATATTCGAAAGGATGATATAGTAAAAGATTTGTAGAGAGATGGCCAGCAGAACGATTGCCACCTTTTAGATATGCGGTTGACATCTATGACTAGAGATTTGATTCGTAATATATCTTTTCCTTCATAATTTCAAGATATAAAATTTTATGGATCGACCATTCATCGATGTATATACGATTTCTTCAAAGTTATGAAGCTCTTAGTAATACGCTTAAGTATTTTATTATCTCAAAATTAAATAGTAATGTTAATGAAATTATTTATGAAATTGTATTTCTGTTTCACTACACATCACTTCCTTACAACTTTGAAATGTAACTATAGAGACTTGTCTAGTTCTGAAATATTTCAGTGTATAATGTGGAAACTTCATGACTAATACTCCATTACCACTAATTTTTATAAATTAGTTTTTGTTTCAGTCTCGCATATTTGGGGGATGGATTGATATCTCACGAGAATCCTTATAATAAGAGAGGGGAAAAAAATTTGGGTTGAAACTTTTTATTTTAGATATACGAATCAACTTTTTGCCACGCGTAACGTGATCGAAATTTTATCTTTTAATGATTGGACGAACTTTAGAAACGTACACATGTCCATAAATGATATACTTCCGTAAGTGATGACGTGTTAGAAAATTTACATCCCAAAATTACTCCAATACCAAAACTCTTATTTCAAAAATACATTTACTTTAAATCCACTTTAAGAGATGAGAGTTTACTAATCGACTATCGAAAAACACTTCCAACATCATTACCGCCAAGACCATGCCAAGAGATGTCTAAACAACCTCAATACACGCCTGAGTTAAAGAAAAGAGAGTTTATTTTAATATACGTCCCGATATTGAAAACTTTT
>JANIEQ010000693.1:0-18358 GCA_024708375.1 Oxalis stricta | reverse complement strand
TTCTTTTTACTTCTCTTAATTATATTTTAACGGATTGGTTTGGTTCAATTAATTCATTGAAAGTAAAAAGACTAAACCAACTTTGAATAATTCTTGAATTAATTCATGGATAGTGTGTTTGGTACATTTGCAAAATACAAGGCAGAACATTCGAGGAATAAGACTCTTCCACCAAGGCAAAGGTCCTAATGAAATGTACTAGAAACCAAACAGAACATTCATGCTAAAATTGACAACAGGACTGCTATATGATTATAGGTTTGAAACATTGGTCGATGTTGAATAGTTGAGTTTAAGCTCAGTATGCAGCTTTCTATCATGCCATCTATAAGCCCCAAGTCCATAGCCTGCAACAAAGAAAATGGACTGAGGGCTTGAACCGCTCAGAGACAGAAACGACGAACGAGTTGTAAGCAAGCAAAGATTACCTCAGCTACAGATAAGAATCGAGATCTCTCTCGGTATACTGTTGAATTTTCTCAATAGGTTGCCCAGTAAACGCAGCATACATTTTGTCAAATTTCTGCCCCAAAAAAGATTTATCGGACACAAACCACTTCTCATGAAGTTATGTGGTTGACACATCAAGTAATCGCCCCTCTTCGTTATTCAACGCAACCAGACTGGAGAAGAATACAACTAACATGGCGAGATTGAACTGCTTCATTCACTTGACGCCTCACATCCTCCACATGACCCTACAAGCATATGGAATCAATCAAATTAAATCAGCATACATTAGGTGATATAATGTATGCTACGTATATATATATATATCTAAGATCTGCAAATATATCAGATGCAATACAATTAAAATGAAACATAGAAAATCCATACCCCACATCCGCTCTGTGGTTGATGTACCATAATACGTGCATTTGGCATTGAATAACGCATTCCCTTCTCTCCACCGGCAAGAAGTAGTGCTCCTTGGCTACAAGCCACTCCAAAGCAAACTGTGCCAACCTTTGGCTTTATCTGAGAATGTACAAAGATATTATGTGTTTGAGATATTAGATGAGAAAATTATCTATGGACTGGTTAATGTCTAGTAAATAGTACACGCTTCGTAAAGAGTACACACTTAAAAAAGCACTCACGGAAAAGTTAATTTTCAAAATATACTCCCTCCATCTCCACATACTGCTTTTTAGACTTTTCATTTTGTCTCAGATAGATACTTCATCCATTAGATCAAACTAGTAATTTCTTCTTTCACCTTGTTCTTTATGCCAATAGCTTAAAAGCACGAACTGAGAGAACGGAAGAATACTAAAGAAAGTGTTTATCTTAATCATAGCATTCCATATAGAATTAATTGCAGACACAAACCAGAACCTTTACCCCAAATCTAATACCATCAAATGTTCCTACTTTTTCATATCATCTCTACCTATAAGTCAATTGTTTTTTTTTTTCTTTTTCTTGTTTTTAGGCAAGACAAGTTTTGCTGACAATGGTATTTCGATAGAAGAATCGCAAAGGATCTTCTGCAAAGGGAACCAGTGAGATATTTCCCAAACAATAAGGAAAAAGGAAAAAAAAAACAGATAAAAATAATGAAAATTCTGGAAAAATTACCCAGGACATGCAATCATATACTGCCAACACAGAGTAGAGTGCTTCCTCCAGGGCAATTCAAATAGATCTGGCAATGTAGAAAACACGTCAAAGAACATGAAAGATCCTTACATTTGATATTATGGGTTCGTAATCGTGAATGCTGACAATAAAATAAACCAAGAGAGGAAAACATCAAATTGATGCATTGTCATTTTACACAATCTAAACATGTACTCTCTTTTCTTTTCTTTTCTTTTTTTCAATTTCTGTTCAAATATTTTAATCAATTTACATGTTTCATATGCAAAAAATCCATCCAGATGAGATACAAAAGAAGATAGAAAACAAAACAGGTGAGCCACTGTAAAAAGTAGCTTGCAAATGCTTCAGTGAAAGCTGATCTTTGCAGAACATCTAAACTGGAAATCTCACTTTCTCTCTCGATCTGTTGTAGCTCCCAATGAAGCCCGCACACAGAACCCATACAAATTCTAGAAAGAGGAGTGGAGGATTCTACCTTTTTCATCGAATAAACAGGAAACTGCATACAGATTCCTTCAAATTTATGACTCTTTATCTATTTATATATCTATGTCATCGACAGCATAACAAAAAAATTACATTTTATGGAATGGTTATTTTGAAGAGAGTCCACTGATATTGAATAATTCTGATTGAATATTAAGGAAATCCCATAAACTACGCAATTGGAAAATCCTCGAACACCGAAATTATACAGAACAAATACACAATTGTGAGAAATCAAGCATGCGGAAAAGATTTAATACCTACGAGTTGCGACCAGAAGCAGAAACCCATCTGAGAACAGGAAACTTCAGTGAGCTCGACTGACATTGGATTATGGGATTGAATTAAAAGAAACCCGAATACAGAAATTATACAGAACAAATACCCAATTGTGAGAAATCAAAGGCGAAAATGATTTCATACCTGAGAGTTACGACCATAAGCAGAAACCCTTATGAGAACAGGGAACTGAAGTGAACTCAACTGAAATGGGATTATGGGTTGGAGAAAGAAGATACGTAACGGAGAAGAAACGAATGGTTGCTTTTGATATTAATTAATTAGCTTGTTAATATTATTGACGACCTTACTAAGAGAGTGCTGGATGTGTAAGCCGGAAAATAATACAAATAGCTGAGTATAGCTGTGCTGTCAATCAATCCCAACATATCTTTCTCTATTATTATTTTATATATAATAATGAGAGTTTTTTTAATTTTAAATATGAATTACAAATTTAATTATAAATTTTATTATAAATTTTATTTTCAAATCAATATCCGACGCATAATGTTTTATTAACGATAATATTTTGACACATATATTTTAGAACTTTGAGTTTAATTAGATTTCAAGTTATAATTTTAAGTCAATGGTAATATTATTTTTTTTCCTATTCTAATTAAAAATCAAAACACAATAATAATATAATGATTCCTAATAAAATTCTACCAATTACTTTTTCTAATATAATAATTTTATTCCTAATTAGAAACCTATTATCTACGAATTATATTATCATTTATCATAATTAAAACAAATATATAAAAAAAAAATATATATCTTTTATTTAATTATTCGACTATAGTTTTTTAAACGAATTAAATTTGACACATGAATTTTTTTCCTATCTATTATTTAAAAATTATTCTTAATAAAATTATAATACATATATATTTTTCTAATTTTCTTATTAAATAATTTTTTCTAATTAAAATCCATTATATTCTTTTTACTATTCTAATTAAAACGACAACTTTTTTTTCCAATTCAAACGAAATATTATTTAAAAAATATTTCTAATCAATATATATTATTTTAATTTTTATTAAACTATTATTCCTAATAAAAATTCGCTATATTTTTTTTCATTTTCCTAATTAAAATGGACATATCTTATTTTTCAAACAATAAGAACAATTAAATTGATTAGATGTAATTATAAATTTTATTATCAAAATAAATCTTGACATGTGACTTTTATTTTTTGCTATGTTTATTATTTTTGAAAACAAAATAAATTTTTAATTTTAATAGGATTGTAGATTTTGAAATAAAATTAAAATAATTATAATTGATATAAATTTAAAATAATTTTTTTAATATAATATTTGACATATGTTTAATAATATTTAATATAAATAATTATTATATAATTTTTTATATAATATATTTAAATTATTAATTTTTAAAGGTACGGAGCTTTTTCCCATTCCACTGACTAGTATATAAAATAGATGGATAAACGATCTTTCAGTTAAAAACCTGCAGTTCAATTCTTGAAATATTGAATTTTAGATTATTATTAAGTATAAAAAAACAAACAAAAAAAGATTTCTAAGATAATATGACAATATTAAACAGTATAGAAAAAGAAAACAATTTTCTCTACCACAATACTAATAATGCAATTTTATTGATAAATTTGTTTCAACTTTAATTTTTCATAAGAATATATAGCAACACTTTGACATCATATAAGGTGTTACATTTGAGTTTCATAGAGTGGAATCACGCTATTAATTGTACTACAAAAATTAACGTGGATCACCCTCTGAAAAAATTATCACATCAACTCTACTAATCTATATTAATTTGTGTATATATAATAAATTATAAAGTATAATTTGACATGACAATTGTTTATAAACCGCTACAAACATTACCTCCGACTATACAAATAGATGACGTTTTGAGAGAATTTTTTTACTTTAAATAGATGACGTTGAGAATTTCAATGTAATTTTTACATATTTACCCTTTCTCTTTCTTTCCACTATGAAAAAAAATGAAAGAATATTATTTAAATATAAATAGAAAGAATAAAAACAGTAAACGAAGATAAATTTCTATCTCAAAACAATGACATTAGCATTGATAAAAGTGTTGAAAACGCTCTACTATTAGTATGACGGAGGAGTATTTTGTACAATTAATAACAACATTGTTGATGTCATGTGGCATCCTTGCAACTTATCATCATCCATCCATGATCATCTTCTTCAATCCTCAAAATCAATATATAATCAAATTTGATTGAGAAAGAGAATAGATATATATAAATAAATAATATATTGTTAGCTCAATGAGCTAAATCCACCACCTTCCATCATTTTTCTTGAACTCTTTATAATCAATCCTCCCATCACCATCAACATCAACTTTCATAATCATCCTCCTACAATCTTCCAATGTCCTCCCTTGATTCAAACCCAATGAAGCCATAACCGATCTCAACTCATCCACGCTTATAAATCCGTCACCGTTTTGGTCGAAGACGTTAAATGCCTCCTTCATGTCATCCTCCTCATCACGGACATCCATTATAGATTGGTATAACGAGCCGAATTCATCAACGTCGACACATCCGTCGCCGTTAACGTCTATTTTCTCGATCATTTGTGTGAGCTCCTTGTCCGGAATGAATATTCCGAGATTCTCTAAGGACTCGTTGAGCTCTTTCTTGGTGATGCGTCCGTCTCCATTCTTGTCGAACATTTGGAAAATTCGCTTCAATTGGGTTGGTTCCATTTTTATTTTACTATATTAAATTACGAGAGAAGAGGAAGATCGAAGAAGTTTGGATTGACCGTGATGGTACCAAGAAGCAGGAAGGAAGAATGAATAATATAATAATAAGCTTCTTGGGGTCAAAAGCAAGGAGGAAACGTGTTAAAGAAGATTATAAGAAAGGGAAATCCTTAACTTGGTATTTGAGCGAATTAATCAGCAGACATATGTATGTTGTGTGGTGTTAAATTAAGTTTTAATTTAGAGAGGAAAATAAATAAAATATAAAAAGAAGCGAACTATTTGGAGACAATTTTGCCAATGATAGAGCGGAGAATTAGAAGAAATGTTGACTTGGGCAAACCAAAATATTGAAAAATATGGATTCATTATATATGCACATCCGCTTTATTTGTTAGAGGGTTTGTGGAGGTAGGAGTAGCGTTTAGTTTTTAGATGTGATTGTTTGGTTGGGGTATTTTAGAAGAGGTTTGGGATAATCAAGTACTTTGTTATAATTTTTTTCTCAAGAATAGGATATATATATACATAAAGATACATGACGTAAGTAGGGTTGATCTTGATTAATTAATACTTGATAAATTAATAATTTCATATATTTGATGAATGTTTTGTTTTTCTCTAGTCGAAATCAAGATGATGAATTAATATATAATTCTCTAAATTTAGAAGAAGATACATGGTGTAAAATACATCATAATGTTTATATATATTTTTTTCCCTTCGTGTCAAAATATATGATATTTTATAATTTTAGAATCTCATTCAAATTAATATTTAGAAAACGTATCAATTTAGATAAATATAAAATTAAAAAATATACATATATATTTTGATACGGATGTAGTATGAATTTTCTTTATTTTTAAAACAAACAAACTATATTTCTATAAATTAATAAATTTATTTTATATTTTAAATAACATCTCGCTAAATTAATAATAATTTTTTCATGATCTCGATTACATTAATTTAAAGAAGGTCGATTATATATATATATTCACACAATCGTGAAAATCGACATATGGATGTGTTGATGTTGATAAAGTGATCTTATTTACTACAAAATCAAACGAGGTGATCTTAGATTCTTAGGGTTAAACTAAATCGATAAATGATGTATATTCATTCATTTGAAAATTTAGTACATTTTGTTTTTTCCCAGAAAACATGATTTTCAATTTTGAAAGTTACAAAATCAAATTGAAGCGGTATTTTTTTTCTTGTGACAATTATAGTTATATGTATTTTAAACTTTAGTAAACTTTTTTAATCATAGTTTAAAAAAATATTACCACTCTATTTTTATTTGCTTTTTGGAGAAAATAAAATAGTAAAAAGTCAACTCTCAAAAAGAAAAAAAAGTAAAAAGTCAGCTAATCCAAGCTTTGCAAGCTTCTCCAGGATAACATTTGATTTTACATTTATAAATAGGAGGGGTAATAAAGTAGCATATTTGTTAGTGTAACCGTCAATTAATTGTCTTTTTGCTATTTTCTTAATTGTAATAATTTGCCAAACATTGTATCTGAGAGTGGCCATTTGGACGAAATAATGGTTAAATGAATTGTTCCTTTGAGAATTGAGACATTGTAAAGAGACTATATTTTAAATAAATAATAAAATGGAACATAAAATGACAAAATTCTAATTCTAACCGTGAATGCTAATGCTGGCAACTTAAAAAATTAAAAAAATAAAAAATCTTGCCTTCCAAATAACATGGAAACAATCGAGAGGAAAGAAATAAGCATGATCTACTTTATACCCACTACAAAGACATCAAACCCTAAATAAAAAAAAGATCGGTAAGGCTACACAGGAAAAACAAAAATATAAAGTAATTTTAATAATATTCTCATTAAAAAAAAAAAAAAAAAAAAAAAAACTCCATATAGTAGTTGGATTGTCTTTTACTAGTATATATTTTTCCTTTTAAAAACCCATCTTTATAGTCTCTCTACGAATAGATAACATTTCGATATTTTTTACGCATGTATCAAATATCATAATTTTAATATATAAATTATTTTTATTTTATAATTTTATTTTTTTTCTTTCATATTAAATTATTGATTGTGTGTGAAAAGAAAAAATGAGTGAAGAGATAAAAAAATAAAAAATATATTAATATTCTAAATAACATCATCTATTTAAAACATAAAAAAATTATTCCAAAAATATCATTTATTTAGATATACCGAAGAGTAACATTAAAAGAAAATCTTTGTCTAAGTACATAGATTCTCAAAAATACTCCCTTGACTATATTTAGATAAATATATCATATCCGTCTAGATACAACTTATTTTAAAATATACCAAAATTTCAAAATATAACTACTAGTACTGAAAGGTCAATGACTATATTTAGATAATATTATAACTAACATAATTACCTCTTCTTTATTTTGAGATCCTCATACTAATCTGAATTTGTTCATTATATTCCATCGATTTATAAGAGTTAACTTTATTAAAAAATAAATTCAGTCCTTTGAACATCTTAAAATTTATTTACCTCAGGACCAATCACTGCGAAGTTAAAAGAAAAAGACCAATATCTGTAAATCACTAAAAGTATAGGGATCAATTTACATATATTTCCTTTTATTTTCTCGTTTTGTTCAAACATAAAAATAAAATAGTATTTTGTTTGAGGCATTTTGTTGTTACGCGTGTAAGTGAGCTCGTTGTAGCCGACCTCTCTTCTTTTCTCTGTCTGTGTCTCTCTCACACTCATTTCTTCTTCCCTCCAAACAAAAACCAAAAGAATTTACAAAATTTTCCTTCACTTTCCCGGTTTGATTTTCTCGCCAGATTCTCGATCAGGTAAACACATTCGGCTTCTTTACTTATCTTGTTTGTTTGCCTTTTTAAAGAATTGAAACGACCTCGTTGCTTGGATGATAGCTCTGCTCTGCATAACTACATATAACACTGTGTCAATTATGTGTCCATGTGCTTGATCTTTTCAAACGACGATCTGCATCCATTTTCTTTAACTTAATTTGAAATTCAACTCTTGATTTTCTGTTTTGACATTTTGCTAAGCAGTCAAACACGGTTTAAGCAAATCTGCTGATGTGTAACTGTATTTTGGATTCGTAGTGTTGCTTGTTTATGTTTCGGTTGAGGAATAAAAATTGCTGAATTATTTAGTGATTCTATGTGCAGATCTCGTGGTAATAAGACGGATTTTGATTGTGTAGTGTTACAATCATTTTCCACGTATGCTACTTAACTTACTTTCATCCATATATCAGTAATTTATTGAAGGATCATATTTAGTGGTTTAATGGGTGGCTTCTGAGTGTAACATGTTCCCTCGATAGATGACGGATAAGGAAGATAGACGATTCTATCATAGCCTTCCCAGAAAAGAGCTCAAAGCTTTGTGTGAAATTTATGGGCTGCCTGCTAATGGGTCAAATTCTGAGATGGCTGAATCACTGATCTCTAACTCTAAGGTAAAGTTTGATTTTTTTTTTTTAATTTTTATGTTTAGTTCATTACATACAGATTATGGTCACATTTCACTTATTTGAATTATTCTGTGTCGCGTGTTTTGTGCTATGATTGTAGTTCCTATGTTTTTTATTCCCCTTGATTTTGGGAAGTCTCTTTTATGAATGTTAACTGATGCCCAATAAAATTTTCAGAAGCTTCACAGCGCAAACTCCGCTGAAAAACAGTTAGGTGGGACCCAAGATGCTTTACGTTCTCCGCCACCGAGACCACCATTGCATCCAACGATGACATCAAATTCCATGGAGAATGCTGAAAAAGGCACATATTCTACCTATAATGATCTATGTTCTCCTTCACCGAGACCACCACTGCATCCAACGATGACATCAAGTTCCATGGAGAATGCTGAAAAAGGCACACATTCTACCTATAATGCTTTATGTTCTCCGCCACCGAGACCACTTCTGCATCCAACGATGACATCAAGTTCCATGGAGAATGCTGAAAAAGGCACATATTCTACCTATAAGATCCCTTTCTTAGTCTGTAAATTCATCAGGGTTATGCTTCTGGCAACATTTCCTAAGATTTTAATTTTTCCTTGTTAGTTTTTAATTACTGCTATTCACGTATATATTTTCTACAGGTAGTTATGGTCTCATCTACTGTCCAAGAGCAAAGAGTAGCAGCTTAGTTCATTCACAGCCAGAAAGCTGCAACGAGTTTTGTTATTGTGCAGATCATCTTAAATCTAAGTCTAAGGTTTGATCCTTTTCATAGATGCAATGTCTTTATGCTGTAGGTTATATTTTAATAGCTCCATTTAATTAGGAAAGGACTGACATTGACATGGTAGTTTTTCAACTGGTTCAATGGACTGACCATGCTCCGTGGGCTATAAATTGTCCTATCTTCATCATATGTCAATCTTGGGTCTCCCATGAACTGTTAATTTTGCTGATGTGCCTTTTTTTTTTTCTATATTGAATTGTTACTTCTAAACACTTTTCGACATTGAAATATCTTCTATGTATCTTAACACAGGAAAGCTCCTTACGTGTCTCTGAGATTAACGCGTCAGAAAGCATCAAATGTGCAGCTTTCTTCTCGATGTGATGTAGGCACTGCTGACAAGATGCCATCTGCAGCAGCACGTTGTAGCAACCATTCAGAACATATGCTCAGCAGTCAAGACAAAGACACTGATAGTCACAGAAAGACAAAGACAAAGACACTCATAATGTTGTTAATGGTCCAAAAGAGTTTGGTATTATTCAGTTTGAGGTTTCTCTTAAGACAGTCCCTACTCCTGATTTCACGTATCATGTCGCTTCAGATGAAGGCCTGGACCTTTGTGTTGATTTGACCTCAAGTCCTTCAGAATGGGTGAAGAAACTTAGAAATAGGTTTGAGCTATTGTCCATAACAAGTCCCAGCATTTTCAGAAGGATCCACGGGAGAGCAGTAAGCTCGCAAAAGTTTATTTATAAGTAAAGATAGTGCCCAAGACAAGGATGACCTGGTACAAGGTTGTGTGTTCCCCAAGTACATACCGGAAGGGAAAATGTCCCATTGGGTTTGATCATTCAAATGGTGGTAATGGATCTGCACCGTCGTCTTTAGTAAAGCCACCTGGCATGTGTGAGCATTTAGAGAAGAAGAAGGTCTTATCTCAAGGAAAGCTGCCTCCAGTGAACAGGGCCAGATGGTGTCTGGTGAATCTGGCATGAAAGATGGTTTTATAACAAATATTGAGTCAGATGCTGTCAAGTATGGTAATTCTGTTGCATTTTCCTCGGATGGTTCAACAAGAATTGTCGCATTGGAGAATCAGGTTTCAAAGGTTGACAATGCAACTTGCAAGAATTCAACCACGCTGAACAATTACAAACCTGTTGATGCTGATGTGGTGACTCCTGGAAGCCTGGGAGGTGATTCTATGAAGATTCCATCATTGGACAGTGAAGATGAAACAACCCCGCCCACTAAAAATCACAATTTCGTGGACTTGGTTGATTCAATGCCCAGCATGGAGACAGAGAATACTGCCTTAGCCTCCTCAAGGAAACATCGTAATACTTGTGGAAAACAGTCATCGACTGCGCCTGAAGAGCAGGTAAAACCAAGCCATCTCCGTTTTCCTGTCTCAACAACTGAACCTCTTTACAGTTTTCATCTCTGTGCAATTTTTACATACGTATGTAAATACGGTTATGTATAAATTATACATTTTTAAAAGTTTGTTTTCCTATTTTAATTATCCTCTCAGCAAATCCTATCCCATTATTTGCAGGAGACAAAGAACAATAAAAGTGGAGGGGAGGATTCAGAGTAATTTCTTTTCTCATTTGAACATCTGTTCTAGTATTCTTAATTTTGTCTGTATTCTGACCAGTTTTGTGTATTCCAGTTGTGTGATTTCTTCTTTCAGAACTTCAGAATTTGTTCACCTGTTGGAGGATTCTTGTGTAATGCTCAACAACATGGAGACTAAGGAAGAACTTCGCAGGAAGAGGGCAAATTCTGACAGTGACAGTAGTACTGACTCTGATACACCTGTTCCAAAGACACTGAGAAGGACAAAGTCACTTTCTGGAAACACTGTATTGAAACGCAGAAGATATACGCGTCCGGTTTCCAAGGTTTGTCATTCAAGCTCCTTATCTTTTATCAATTATTTATATTAGTGTTTGTCGGGGTGGATTCATTTATATTCATTCTAGTGGATATGCTGTTCAATAGATTTGGGCTGTGTGTGATGAAGTAGTTTTGAAGGAGAATTTCTAAAGCAGTAACTCTGGAAAGCTTGCATACTTCTTATGCTCATTGTTTTTTTTTTTTCTGACACGTCGTTCCTCCATCTCAGTGAATCCATCGAGGGCTTGCCTTCCACCAAGCAGATCTCCATCCATTAATTGATGTCTGATAATGTAACTTGTAAGTGTGAGCTTTCCATCATTACTAATTCATCTGTTTATGTTCAGTACTTTGTCTGTTGCTTGTAAATCCCTTTTGTAAGAATGGGTTCCTAACAGTTTTAAGCTAAACAGTCTCATTATGCTTGCAGGTATCTGCATTGCTTTGTTAAGGATATATACTCTTGGGCATCGTAATTCTTGGTCGGCGGTACAGACTTCGTGGGGCAAAATGTAACTTTTATTTTTGTTTAATCTTTTACAGCACAATATAATAGCAGTCCAATTGCCATTTATAGGAAACAAGACACTGATTAAGAGACTTCAGCTATGTTTCCCATGTATTCCTTTTTTTATACACATTACATTTTTACAGTACAATATTATACAGAATTTTGGTTGAATTATAAATTGATAGTTTTAGTTGGTGAATGAGTTGAGGTTTTCCGAGTTTCTGGCAAATTATCGTCTTGTTTCTTCTTTAAGCTTTGGTCTGCCCTTTGAAGCTTCACAAGAAAAGCATTCTCCTTCTTCTCAATGTGGATACACACAAACATAATGTGCGAGAAGGGAGGCAGCAATGTGAGAAATCATTGACAAGATATAACGATAACACTACGATGATGTTAAAAGAAAAGTATTTTAATGTTATTCTAATGAGTTGACATTTACGATTTAATGCTACTGCCAAGGCAGAGTACGATTCAACGGTTAAGGTGTTTTTTATTTGAGAAATTATCGGTTCGACTCAAAAAAATACTAGATTGACGGAGGGAGTAGTTGATCAAGCCACAAGTACAGAACAGATTAAGATGAAAACATGCAAAGCTCCTTCATTCAACTAAATCCAAAAAAGTGAAGAATGAAGGTGCCCTCACGCACCAGTTTACAAGACTGGCGCTCACCACTGAGCTATAAGGGCCTTTGTTTCTGCTTTTGTAAGTTTTATTTTAATCCCAAAACATATTTTCAATTTATTCTCCACTTTTATATAGTGCTAAATTTTGTTGCTGAATGTATACATCCTCGATAGATGAATGAAATCATTAAGATAAGTATAACCCCGACATATGAGGACTCGGTTTTGAAATTATCTGATAATTAAATTAACATCATGTTTACTGTTTACACTGTCATCATCACTATTCTATTATATGAAACCTTTCCTATGGCAAAATTCGACAAACGTTGTATGGTTGATATCAACGTGATACAACTGTCTGGCATAGGTTGACATTGTTGTTTATACACCGAGTACATTACTTAAGCTATCTAATGTATAAGCAATGTTTGAAATATTAGTGATATATACTCCTTCCGTCCCAAATTAAATGTTAATATAAACATAATTTTTTGTCTCAAATTAGATGTAAATTTTGACAAATTTAAGGAATATTAATTATGTTTTTCATTATACTCTCACCACCTTACCATCTTCACCCTCATGTCCCCCATGTACTCTCCCTCACCAACTTCACCATTTTCACCCACATATCCATCATGAGGGTTTTTAGTCTATACAATCATAATTATATTGAAAAATGAATTAAAAACATATATTTTATTGATTTATGTGAAATCTTCTAGATTAGCATCTAATTTGGGACACTAAGAAATATTATCTCCTTTCCAAGCAAAAAATCTCTCATGTCTCTTATGCTGTTTTGTTTATATTATCATTAAGGTTTATACATTTGAAGGACTCATCTCTGAACACTTTATAGAACTCTTGAACTCCGGAAATTAGAGTATCCTCACGCAATTCACATTGTTCGATAAACAATCGATATTTTGTTGAAGAGATGAAATATAATCAAGATTTATCTATAAAGTTAAACCTTTGGATCTTAAACATAACATGTCTAAACAGTCATTATCTTCGAGACATATCATTCGCTTACTCATACTAAACTTTGAAGAGTTTTTTTTTTTTTTTCCTAATAAAGTTATCATTTTTGGACATATATACAAATCATTTTTTACCACAAGTAACATCAAATTACCAAGGTGAAATGTATACAATGAGCGAAGATTAAGGATGTGTGTGTACCAAAAAGAATGTGCAAGCGATAAAACAAATGTCTTGGGATAAGAAAATGTTGTACGTGTGCAGTGTTAGAGATTTCCCAAGCAGATAGCTAACTTCTCAATGCAGAATTGTAGCCTTGTATGCAGACATCCCTTCATTTTTAAAATGTCCTTATTCATCCTCTTGCTTCTCACCCAAGCCAACCTCCTCTCCTTTATACATAAAATAACAAATTAAACCTCCGCCTTTTCATGCAAATTAAAAGATCTCTTGATTAGATTTTTTAAAAATAAAATGACTAAGTTCGATCCATTTACTTAGAAGTCAACAATGAACCTTCCTTTTAATTGTTCTTGTGTGCATATAAATAGACTCATCTTCCATCTATCCAAAATCAGGTCTAGCTCCTCTTCTGAGCTTTTTTCCTCTTCAACTTCAAAAAACAGCTTCCTTACTTAATTAAAATGGCTGACTTCTTCCACAAGAAATATGCTTCATCAAAAAGAAAGGGGAATGGTGGACTTACTGGAAAATGTTCGTCTTTGATTAAAGAGCAACGAGCAAGGATCTACGTTATTCGTCGATGTGCTACCATGCTTTTGTGCTGGTACATTCAAGGTGATGACTAAATAAATTATCAAAAGGGAAATAAAATCATTTCTGGTTTTTTCATCAGGCGATTCGATCGGTTTGGTTTTGCTGTTCGGTATTCTACTATATACTACTCATGTAGTGAGTGAGTTGGTTCAGCCTTTTTTTTAATTATGTTCTCTCTTGTTGTGTGGCATAGTTTTTTCATCTTATGGACGGTGTAACACTTTCACTAATGCCACTCTAGAGAGTTTTGTGGGCGCGCCTCTTGCTTTTTAACTAAACCTCGATCAACCGGACCGGATCAATTGCTTTGATGGATTAATGAGATGACTAGACAATCCATTTGTAATACGCTACTAATGGAGAAGCTTGTGTTCTTATACAAATGTAGTGTCACTGCTTCAAATAAAATTGTATCAAGTGTTTTAGTTGTCATATTAACTATTTGGGTTCATATTTGGGTTCATTATCAAGTCGATGATTCTACTAATTATATATTTGATCTATGCAACTATAAAAAGATTGTAGTAGTTTTTTGGTGCGTAACTTGTTATTTTATTTATGTAAATAGATATAAAATATGAAATTACGTCATGAAGAAGGATAATAACTAAATACGACAGTCAATTGAAAGTGCGATACATTTGATAGTCTGGAAGTCTAGATAGACATGAACGAATTTTCGGGCGCCTTAACTACGTAATTAAGGGAAAAAATTAAATTTTGATAATTGATTATCCGGACATAGTTAACATTAATTATTGATTCTCCTTATCAATTACATTTTTTCATCAATTAAAAAAATTAATTTGGATGAGTCCTGTTCGAAAAATGAATTCCAAAAATAATTAAAGCTAATTAATCATTATTCATTCCGCATTTAAATAGTCTGTCTAGATAATGATAATTCAGACAAACCATATGTGTTTACCTCAATTTTTTTAAAAAAGTTTTATCCATCTTTTATTTTTCAAAATCATTTTTATAATTGAAACAGAAAGGAAATTAATACAACATAAAGCCGTTAAAACAAATAAATTACCTATTTTTAAAATTCTGAGTGCGAGTCTACAAGGTCTAGATTAAGAAGGCTTAAGAAAATTATTTTATCATCACTAAAACGTGGCAGTTGGAATAGCATTTATTCATTTCACTACTGTTTCATTGGAGGACCAGCTATCAGTATGTATTAAAAATAAATAAATTAACATGTGGCCAAACCCAATTCATTTCCATTCATTGAAATATTAATCATTATACAAGTCGAGAGGATACAAATTCTTTGAGGTTTAGAGGATACAAATGTATGTTAGTGAACATATAAAAAAAATTGTATGTTAGCTGTATACCTGCTTGTAGCAAATCGTAGAAACGATGAAAAGTCCAACTATATACATATAAAAACATGATATTTGGATCAAAATGATTAGATATTTTCTCTTTGAGAGATGCACGAATTTTCTGAGGGTGAAGTTCTAAAGTAGATCCTTATTATATTAGACATATATGAAAAATTCATTCACAATCACCCTAAAAAAAATCATCCTAACATTAAAGGGAAAAAAATAAATCATCTACACATCTTATAATTATTTTATATATATTTTTTTTAATTATCGTAAAAATAATTGTCATGAAAACTTCAAAATAATAATAATTTTCATGAGAAAATCAAGAGTTGGGCCGACCATCTTCGAGGCCCGATGGGCCGATTGTGACACAAAGGTCGATGGGAAAATATCTCAATCAATGTGGTTGTTACATGGGACGTAAAAGTCAACTCTTAGGATCTTTGACGTTTATAGCCTAGCTGGGCCCAAGTAATTGGAGACCAACATAATAACCAAAAATATTCCTTTTACCGTCTCAAAATTACGCAAGGTAACTAAACTTTTTAACTGCAGTAATAATAGTAATTAGTTAGTTACAACTTTCCTTGTTTTCTATTAATTAAAAAAAAGGTCAAACTGAACGATGTAGACATTTCCTTAGCTCTTTATCTTCCTTTCCACTTTCCTAAAATTTCCACAACTCTCAACTATCACTCCCATTAGAAGAAGACGAGCTCGAGCCCTCAATCAATCATTCAAAATCGCCATTATCATTATATCATCATCTTCTTCTCACTCTCACTCGCTCACCATCTTTCGTTTTTTATTATTATGGAAAAAAGCAAGTTGTTTATGAATGATTTCTTCGGATCAGAGCAACAACTCAATAGCAACAACAACACCTTTTGGGATACCCAATTGGATCAGAGCGTTGCCTTTGATTCTGGTTTGAGTTCGATCGTATCTTCTCCAGCTCCATCAACTCCTCCAATAATCAACAACAATGGCGGCGGCGGCGGTGGTGATTTCTTGATTCGAGAACTCATCGGAAGATTAGGGAGGAGACATAAGTGAGAACAGTAGTAATTCTCCCCCGTCACGTTACTCCATTGAATTCCCCTAAAAATCAGCTCAATCTGTCTTCTTCTTCTTCTCTTCCTCAATTATGGATTCACAGATCAGACATATTTTGCCAATTTTAGGATCATTTCAATGTTTGGTTTTGTAGACAGAGGAGCTGCCAGATTGTGTACCAAGAATTTTGGTGCGACTGAATTGTTGGCTCTACCTAAATTGGAATTTCCAAATGTTTCGAGTAACCATACATTCGTGAAGAGAAAGCAGTTCTTCCAGTTACTGGATCCAAATCGAACAAGAAATTGACGATTGAAAATGCTGATTCCAGGAAGAGTCATCAGTTTCTGACCAGATACCAGCTGATGATAAATTGAAAATCCAAAATGATGCAGCTACTACGAGAAAAAGAAAAGTAATTGGTCATTCCTCTACAATTTATAAACTTCATTTTATAAGAATTGCATTTTTCAAATTTGAATTATTTGATTTGATGTTGTTGTTGTTGTTTTCAGGTTGGTGTTGGAGAGACTGACCAATCTAATTCTGAATGTGAAGAGAAACAAGACAGACGAAATTAAAAGAAACGACAAGGATGTCGTCAAGAATGAAAAATCGAGATAACTTGAATGAGAAGCAAAATAAAGAAGAAAACTCTAAACCAGAGCCTCCAAAGGATTACATCCATGTCAGGGCTAGAAGGGGTCAAGCCACGGATAGCCATAGTCTCGCTGAACGAGTATGAATTTCATAACTAATTTCTCATTGTGTTTCCACTGAAATTGGAATTTTGTGTACATTTTACTTACATGATACTAATTTACTTCATCCATCACAAATTAGATGCTAATATAAACATAATTTTTTGTTCCAAGTTAGATGCAAATTCTTTGATAAGTTTAAACTCTCACCATCTTAACCATCATCACCCTTACGTCTTCACAGACTCTCTCTCACCAACTTCATCCACATATATACAATTACAATTACTGTTGTAAAATCTAACTAAAAAACATATTTCTATTAATTCTCAGTGTAAAATCCCCTAGATTAACATTTAATTTGTGACGGAAGGAGATATCTAATTTCCACTTTTTGATCAGGTGAGAAGAGAGAGAAAATCAGTGAAAGAATGAAATATCTCCAAGATCTTGTTCCGGGTTGCCATAAGGTGTCACGCTCTGGAAAATCCAATATGAGCAGCTTGCCATTGTCATGTAGTTGAATTTGAGTTATTGTTCTTTGTTTTAACTATTTTGTTGTAGATAACTGAAAAAGCAGTTATGCTCGATGAGATAATTAATTACGTGCAGTCATTACAGCACCAAGTTGAGGTAAAAATCAAAGGGGAAAGTTTTTAATCTTCATTGTGTTGTGAAACTGGATTTTCTCATTGAACTAAACAATGTTAATGATTTTCGTTTTATTGTTTTGCAGTTTCTTTCGATGAAATTGACTACTGTCAATCCCAGGATGCATTCTAACTCGAATTGTCATGACCAAAGATGTATGTGTGTATTTTCCTTTACTGATGAGAGCCTTTGAGCTAAATTTTACGTTTTACAATGTTGTTCCGTCTAATCGAATTTGATTTTGCAGATCTTTCATGGTCGTGGAGCTTTGTCCTATAACCATTACCCAATAGACACATTTCCATTGGGGTATCAACATCACCAGCAAGGTCTATTATTACTGTTACATGGTGGACTACAACAACATGCAGCCACCATGCAAATGCAGATTCCTCTGGATTACTGTGACCGCAAGGGACACGGTGTCCATCAGACCGAGGGAGCAGTTTGGGAGGGTGACCTCCAGACTGTT
>JANIEQ010000692.1:0-10529 GCA_024708375.1 Oxalis stricta | reverse complement strand
ACAATAGTCGATGTCAATGATAGTATATTTCAGAAGTCATTATGTATAAAATTTAGCAACACTTTTATTTCTTCATGGTATAGTGTTAAGGATTATATAGATTTACTCATATAGCGTAGTTTCTACATAAAGCGAACATACTCTAAGTAATTTTATACAAAAGTCGGGTGAATTGTTTGAGGCGAGTCAAGTCTTGACTATTGAGACTAATCTCCAGAGAGAAAACGAGGAGGGAGAGATGTGGGCGGGGATGTTTCGGGATTGAAAGAATGAATATCGCACGTTTGTACCAATCGATACAAACCCTGCAGATGATTGGACAACTCTGTACGGTTACCAGTTCTTGGAGGATCAACAACCCCATGTTCTCCACTACAAGACTACAATTATGAAGAATCATTAAGTCAATTAAAATAAGCTAGACATTCTCTTGAGGGAATGATTTATGAGAGAGAGTTTTCTTACATGAACACCGATATTCCCAAGACCGGTTCAAAGAAGCTCTACCACAGTGGTAAGTCCCAACTCCCTAAGAGAATATACATTATATAGATCATTGAAGAAACTTCGTTAATGTTTGAAATCATATACGAAGTTTATGCTTGTATGTACTATACATTCATAATAAGGTCGAATAAACATTAAATAAATATAAATACATTACTATTCTATTACTTTATTTACTACTCATCTTTTATACATATACATATATATATTACTATATTATTTTATAAAAAGATAAACCCAAATTATTATGTATAAAAATTTATACAACACATTTATTCATGGTATGTTTTATGTATTTTTTTAAAATTATTTGTACATTAATTTACGTATATTAATTTATATGTGGACTTTTCTATGTTTTTTTTATTTTGGCAGGCAAGGGATCACTACTTGATTGGAACATCATGGTGAAGATGTCTTAGGTGAGCATCACAGAGTATACATGCCACGAAAATTTTATTCTTCGTCTTTTCTTCTTCGTCTCCTCTTCTTCCTCGACTTACATAATATCTTGTATAAAACTTGTACTTTTGAATTACTCGAAAATAATAATTATATTTTAAATTAGTTTAATTCGAATGCTATAGTAAATATTTTATCCAACATAGCAAAAGAGCAAAATACAGGAAAAAGAGACAAACTAAAACAATGAGAAAAATCAAGGGTACTTAAACGTGGCCATAGTTAAACATCAGCCACGTTTTTATGATCGTGTGAGAGACGTGGCATGTCGTTAGCCTTATTTTCTACTATTTAATTATCCTGAAACAAGATTCGAACCATCCCCTAGAAAAAAAGAAACATGATGCTAGATTCAATATGCCAAGGACCAAATATATATATATATACTTTTATTATTTTGGGGCCCTAGGGCTAATTCATATCTGCTCTAAGGGGTCAAGTCGACCTTGGTTATGGGGTTAAGATTGATAACATGTATATGTTGAAATTTTAGGTCACACGTGATCGACTATATCGGTTAATTATGTGGAGAGTACGGAAATATATGTATATTGGTATGAGTACCTCGTATGTGTAGAAGCCAAACGAGGCATTATGGTTTATAGACCCATAATGACCTGCGAAAATAATTATATCAGGCTGTGGTCCCTGAATCAAACAGAAATATAAAAGACAGATAAGAAAAGGAAATAAGGTATCTTTTCTTTTCCGGTCAGTTTTCTTCTTCATAAAGAAAACATCAAGTTTCTCTGTGATTGGCTTAGAAGAACACAACCCCATCATCAAAGTTTTGCTTCCACTGTTCCAATGGATCAAGATAGTGATACGTGTAGTGACGAATAATTCAAGAAGTGTAGCAACAACAGTATCTAATCATGATTTTCTATGAACAATCATAATGATTGTTATAATCTATGGTTACGTTTTCCTTGACACAAAGCGTGGTTATAACAAAGATATATGTTGCCAATTTTGTTATCATTAAAATGTCACCGCAGTACCATCTTCAACTTTCCTGGCACGATGCAATGGCTACGTTTAGCTTACGTCACCTTAGCGATCGTAAAGTGACGCCGCTTAAACGTTAGCATAGATAGATCTATGGCGACGTTTATTTATCAACCACTATCTGTGGAATGGAGACGCATTTTGTAAGCATTGTGGCATGTACTTTTGCCGTCGCCATAGGGTTTTTGGACTTATATTGACGCTTATTGCTAATAATAGTGACGCATACCGATCGTCACTATATGTAATTCTGTTTGTGGTGTTAGATGTTCTTCCTAATCCTATCATTGTCTAATTGATTTGTGTGAGTGATCCTGTCAAATATAAGTTTCATTTATTGTCGAAATACCATTATGCTGTTATTCTAACAGTATGTGGGTTATGGAGAATTGCATAAGCTTGGATATATGTTTTGGCACCTTAACTGCTGTTATGATGCCCAAACTATGCAAAATTTACAAGCTCGAATATAGTTTATACTGTTGTTGCAAGGTTCATTTCTGTTATTCTTTTATACTATCAAAAACAATGTCAATGGCCACTGATTATTTTAACTTGTTTATGCATGAAAGGATCGATGGTTTAAAGTGTATAATCTATGCAAACTTCACAGGAACACAATGTGGCGTTGATAGTGGTCAATGGGTAGAAGCTGCTTATAATTTGCAATACTGTATTGCACGTAACTTCTCTTCTTTCTCTTTTTTTAAAAGGCTAATTAACTTCCCATTTAACTTTTGAAATATTAAATTTCCTTGAGAAGGTTTTACATTATAATAGACGTGTATGTATAATTCAAAATCGATTTTTCCTAATTTTATATCTTCATAAATACGTATAGCTTAAATAGATGAGACTCTAGTTGTATAATTAACAAAAATTTCTAAATTTTGTGGGTGAAATTAATATTCTTTTTAAATGAAAAAGACTTGGCTCTCAAATCCAAAATCTAACAAATATACGATAAAATTTGAAATTTGAAGTTAAAATAGTATTTTGATTGACGTTTAAGTTCGTTAATATTTTTTTGGACCCTCCAGTCTCAGAATCCTGGATCCGTCCCTGCCAATACATATGTAGATGGAAATAATTAATTAAAGCTGTATATTCTATTCTAAAAATTAAAATACATAGATGTGCGTTGTTAGACGAAAAAATAAAATAAAAATTTGAATTAACATACACTTGCTAGTTTTAATTTATTATTATTATTATTTCAGTTTTTATCTTACTACACACATGGTAGTCCTCCCTATCTCATTAGAATTTCATTAATGCATATCTACCCGTCAACCTTTAAGATAAAAACAAAAAACTCATCCAAATAAATACTTTTGGCCAGCTACAACTCGGTGTTGTCAAACAACCCCTATAAAAGGATGATCCTAAACAAAGCTACAAATCAGAATGATGTCTATCAAGGCTAAAAGTCGGGATGATCTTGATTAAAGAATGATACAACTTCAGATAATCAACTCTTAAACAATCATGGTTTACTTTTCAGTGTTGATATACTTACATAGTATATATAATGAATATATGTTGTTGCAGGGTAATAATCCAACTAGAAGAGATTCTAAGGATTAAATTGAAGCCAGGATGGAGGCAAGGGACTCAAATTACATTCGAAGGAAAAGGAGACAATCGAGAAGCCAGGATCCCTCCTGGTAGAGAAACGATGACTTAGAGATTGAGGCAGAGATTCCATTAGTGGAGGCATTAACTGGTTGTTCACTCTCCATTCCTATTTTAAGTAGGAGGCGAAAAGATGAGCTTACCGGTTCACGGGATCATCCACAATGGCTATGAAAAGGGGCAAGGAATGCCAATTCCTTCAGATGGAAGTAAGAGAGGTGAATTTAGAATCACGTTTTTGCGGATTTTCCCAATTGGATTGACTGATGAACAAAGATCCAAAGCCTGTAGTATTTTACAGGACTATTTTTAATATCTTGACATATAATGGAAGAAAAATTAGTATTAACTTTCATGTACATTTTTTAAGGTCCTTAATTATAGTTGCACATTGGCTTTATCCTTTTAAAATCGAAAAATATGAATGTATCCAAATGGGGAAATTTTGCATTTGGCAATTATGGCAAGAGAATTTATCATTTTACGTAGTTAATTAACCAAACAAACGGTCGAAATATTCAAACTTGAAATGACTAATTAATCATTAGCAAAAAACCCATTATTGGAAATTAAATTCGAAAACCAAGTATGCTAATTTCCCAGGGAGATGCTCACATGTGTGTATCTATCATATATATCCTGGTAATCCAATTTTGACTTTGAAAACTAGCTGGTTAGAACCTCTGTTTTGGAGAATAACACTAATCCTAATCCTAGCCACGACAATGATAAGGATATTCCTCGGATTTACAATTATTATTATCAGAGTCCAGAGCTATCCATGATCACAGCTATTCTATCTAAGCTTGGAATAGTGAAACCTAATTGAGGATGCACTGCCGATTTGGAAATTTTAGGATTTCCAAGGGGGATCAATTTGGGAGCATAATAACGCAAAGGGCATTATCAATTCATTATCGGGAAGATTTATTGGAGATGAGTTGGGTGAGCAAGTTGACTCAATGGGTCAGTATAGGCCAGCTTGATAAATGGGTTGGATAGATGAGCCGTTGAAACAGGCGCCTCAACTAGCTAAACGAGTCCGGTCAACCTCCGACACACAATCATTTTATTTTATCTTAAGAAATAGCTTCCAGAGAAATAGAAATAATTTATTTATTAGAAATTTAACCACTGACGACTGGTGATTTTGATGCTAATTTTCCGGAGTACCAATCTATATTAAGTTAAAAGGAAAGAGAACAATCCTAGTCCAAAACAAAGGATTAAATGGTTTCCACCATAATCTATAGCATTTATTTACACATTGCATAGTACAGAAACTATTTTAAGCTAAAGGACAAGGAAACAATCCTAGAGGTAAGTGAAAGACAACTGAAAGTTCACAGACTTCATTAAACTGTAAAAAGTGAAATTCTAGAAGTGAAAACTGAAACTTGTACTGAAAACTGAGCAATGAATGAATACTGATATCTTCAACATTAATGGTAATGTCCAAATTTTACTTTAATGAAATATGATATAGAAGCTTCTTATCCTTCTACTTTTCACTATGATTTCAGGTGATGAAAGCTAATAAAACTAACTCTTAACTGTAATTCTGAAAAGTAACAGATCAGTTGACCAAAATCTGAAGCAGAATTTAACTCACTTTATTTTTGCTTCCCTCATATCAGTATAACCAGGTTTTGTGCTCATTCTTGTCTGGAAAATTTCTAGAATGTCCTCAAAATTTGAAATTTTGAGCATTTTGGTCCTCTGTGCTTTTCGTGTTTTTTGTTTAGGCACGAATCAATTTTTTATTAAGAAAATTGTCAAAGTGATATATATATATTAGGTCAAATGGGTCACAGATTTCCAAGTGCTACTAGAGACTATGTTGGATTAGATTGGCCAATAAATGAACTAATAAGTTGCACATTTGTCTGCGTAATGATGATATTTGGTTTATTGGTATTCATGGTATGGGTGGAATAGGGAAGACAACATTAGCAAAAGTTGTTTTCGATGCACTGTCAGTCTATTTTGACGGAAGTTGTTTTCTAGCAAAGGTTAGAGAAATTTCGGAAAATGGGCGGAATTTAGTTTCCTTGCAACAACAACTTGTTTCCGACATTTTGGAAGAGAGTGGTTTTCGAATCTGCAATGTTCATAATGGTATTGACATTATAAAAAGCAGGTTATGTCAACGAAAGGTTCTTGTTATCATTGATGATGTGGACTCACATCGAACAATTAAGGAAACTTGCTGGAAATCGTGATTGGTTTGACTTTGGAAGCAAGATTATTATAACTACAAGAGACAAGAATGTCCTTGTTGCACACGGAGTTGATGCTCTCTCAACTTTGTTGAATGCTTCAACAATGTTGATGCTCTCCAACTTTTCAGTTTGAAAGCCTTTAAAACAGACAGTCCTCTTGATGGTTATCTAGAGGTATGCCAGCGGGTAATACGTTATGCAGACGGCCTTCCATTGGCTCTTGAGATTCTAGGATCTTTTATGTGTGGTCGAAGTAAAGATGAGTGGATCGATGCATTGGAACGCCATCAAGAGGATTCTGAGAAAGAAATTATTGATAGGTTTCAAATATCTTTTGATGGATTGAATGAAAAAGAGAAGAGTATATTTTTAGATATCGCCTTTTTCTTCAAAGGGTAAAACAAAGATTATGTCACAAAAATACTTGACAGTTGTGGTTTCCGCCCAAGTATTGGAATAAAAGTGCTCATTGAGAGGTGCCTAATACATGTGTCAGACGAGGGGAAAGTGCCAATGCATGACTTGTTGAATGAAATGGCTTAACAAATTGTCAAAAAGGAATCGTCTAAGGAGTTTGGTAGACGAAGTAGGTTAGTGAATGTAGCAGAGACCAGTTTTGTTCTGTTGAGGAATATGGTAATAAAGAACTTCTATTTGATCTTTCTAGCCAATTAATGTATTCTATTGTTACTTATAATATGCTATTTTCAATTAATAGGGATCAGAAGCAATTGAAGGCCGCATCCATGATTTTCCAGGACCAGAAAAGATAAAATTGTATGCCAAAGCATTTTTTGAAATGAAAAAATTAAGGGTGCTCAAAATCTCTGGTGTCTTACTTCCACATGGCCTTAGTTACCCTTCTGACAAATACCGTTTCTTGAGTGGATGGAATATCCATTGAAATATTTTCCATCAAGTTTTAATCCAATGACAATTGTAGCACTAAACCTCCACCATAGTGAGATTCGAGTCACTTATGGGATGGAATGAAGGTGAATTTCCGACGTTTTAATGTTGTCTCTGATTGCAGCCGGTGAGAATGAGTTTTGCTATTGAGTTGGCATGTTAGTTTATATTATGTCAAAAAGCAGTTAAGAAATTTATTTTCAAGTTGAAGTTAAGAAGTAGAATAGCAAACAAGTTTATTTTCAATTTTAGAAACTGCCTGCAAGATGCATCGTTCATTCCATGGCTAAATTGAAAGTCAAGTGCTCCAGATCAACTGTCAAGAGATCATTCTCTGGTTTTGTTGAAGATTGAAGGTAAAACTCAAGTTTCCGCATTCTTTTTACCAAGTTTTAAAATGTCAAGTGAGGATTGTGGTGCAAGAAAAAATTTTATTCATCTACAGCTGTCCTTTTTCCGGGCAGTTTTGCTTTTTCTGGTTTTTACAATACTGGTATTTAGAAAACAGCTTATGGTTTTAGGATTGTAATGCCTTACAAGGCTGTTATTTTCAATTATGTGACGGTTCTAGGGTTATAATTGCTTTAAATTGTTGGAGAGAGAAGGAGGTGGCAATGTGTGGCATTTGCAAGGATGAAAACGTTTCTTCAGAATTATTCATTGCTACGATTACTTTCTTCCTCTATCTATTGGCAACCAAATGCTTCCCAAGTGTTTCTATGAAGTGAAATTCCAAAGTGGTTTAGTAATCAGAGAGAAGGTAATTTCATCAGTATGGAAGTGCCTACAGTTAGTAAGAATAGTGAATTGCTTGGACTTTGTGTTTGCTTCATCTTTGCCCTTCATGATGAGAGTAAGCCAATCCCCGATTCTGAAACATTATGTGACTTCGTTGTGGAGGGGGTTTTTGCTTCTTCGGTATGGAATATAATATATCAAAAGATCTTAGGTCTGATTACATCTCAATTTGTTTCATTCCTCAGCCGTACCTTACAGAAAATAAGGACGGGGGGCCTCAACCAAGTAATTAAGCTTGTGGTTGAACCTTATTGTCCTAACGTTACAGTGGAAAGGTGTTCGATTCAGTGCGGTGTATAAGAAAGACATCCAAGAACTTGAGCCAAGATCAGAAAATGCCTGAAAAATGATCATGCCTAGGTCAAGTCAATGCAACCTTATGTGCAACTCTGACATAAAATGGCAGGTTTTTGTAGTTCATGTCACTAATGACATGTCAGCAAACCATTAATGAGAGAATGGGCCGTGAAACCAGCACGTGAATTTTCTAAAATTACATACACATGTCAAATTCTGATTTTAATACTTCTAAAATGAGGTGTTAAATATGACTCAGTACAAGAATTGCTACTGTCTGGTAATGCTTACATAGTTAGGCAAAAACATGATCTAGGTCTCTTATATTAAATTTTATATTTGTCAATTGAGTCCTGAAACAATTGACGTCATGTTGAAACTGTTAAATAATTGTTTTGAAAAAACAAAAAACGGTTGTTGACCTCTGCTTCTAACTGCAAGCGGACGTTGACCTCTGTTTCAGGAACAACGAGCCGTTGACCTCTGCTTCGAAGAACAAGCGTGGACGTTGACTTCTGTTTATAAGAAAAAGCTGACGTGCATGCGAATCGCTCGAAACTTCAAAGAAAATAGAAGGAAATTTACCCACATATCCATTGGCTTGCGTTCTGAGGAAAAAACTAAGCGATACTATATAGTATATTGGAAAAAACTAAGTGATAATTTATAGTATATTGGAAAAAACTAAGTGATAATTTATAGTATATTGGAAAAAACTAAGTGATACTTTATATATTGGAAAAAACTAAGTGATACTTTATAGTATATTGGAAAAAACTAAGTGCTAATAATCAATGGCCATGGCTTATAAAGTCGTTCATTCTAAATGGTCAAATTTTGAGCAACAAAAAAGGAAGGGACCAATTTCAATGGCTTCACTGAGCACCAATAGACCATTGTCTTCTTCTTCTTCTTCTTCTTCTTCTTCTTCTTCTTCTTCTTCTTCTTCTTCTTCTTCTTCTTCTTCGCGTTATAAATATGATGTTTTGTGAGTTTTAGAGGAAAAGACACTCGAAGAAATTTTGCGGATCATCTCTTTGCAGCTTTGAAACGGAATGGAATTTATACTTTCAGAGATGATCAGAAACTTGGAAGAGGGAAAGTCATCGGTTCTGATCTCTTAAAAGCGATTGAAGAATCTAGGATTGCGATTATCCTTTTTCGGCCACTTATGCCAGCTCTACTTGGTGTTTGGATGAACTTGTCAAGATTATGGAATGCATGAAGGATATGGGACAAATAGTTATGCCAATTTTTTATGATGTAGATCCATCACATGTAAGAAAACAAGCCGAAAGCTTCAAGGAAGCCTTTTCGAAACCCGAAGAAGCTTTTAAGGAGGATCCTGAGAAAGTACAGAGATGGAGAGCTGCTATGAGTGAAGCAGCAAACCTAAGTGGGTTTCATTTACAAGATGGGTGAGTCAAAATAGTTACTTATTAATCTCTCCTGTCCACTTACAATATCGCGTAATGAAATTTTCCTTTGCCCACTTCAAGTATGGTTTATGAAAGTCATGAATATTTGAATAATAAATAAATGGCCGATATTTAATATTTCATACCATTAAATATTTACTTGTTATTTGTAACTTTCATTAGACTAAAATCCGAACTGGACTGGAGAGAGTATATCCTTCTGAATGAATTCAGTTGGGTTAAATTTCACAGTAAGGGTTTCATATTGATTTTTTTTGTTATTCTCGTTAGTTTTTTTCAAGCTTTTTACATAACAAAGCATTATTCTTATTTGCTTGGCCTTTAACAAATTTAAAAGGATCTTGATCAATTTATGGTTTATTGTTTTTTATAGGCACGAATCAACTTTTATCAAGGAAATTGTCAAATTGACATTAGAGTCAATTGGGTCACATACTTCCAAGACCTACTCCAGACTATGTTGGACTAGATTGGCAATTAAAGGAATTAATGAGTTCACACATTTGTCTGGGTAACGATGATATTAGGTTTGTTGGGATCCATGGAATGGGTGGAATAGGAAAGACAACTTTAGCAAAAGTTGTTTTTGATAAACTGTCTGTCTATTTTGAAGGAAGTTGTTTCCTAGCAAATGTTAGAGAAACGTCTTCCAAAGGGTCGATTTAGTTTCCTTACAAAAACAACTAGTTAGTGAAAGCTTGGAAGAGAGTGATTTTCAAATCTGGAATATTCATAATGGTGTTGACATAATAAGAAGTCAGATTATGTCATCGGAAGATTCTTGTTATTATTGATGATGTGGATCACATTGAGCAATTAAGGAAACTTGCTGGAAAACGTGATTGGTTTGGTTTGGGCAGCAAGATTATTATAACCACAAGAGACAAGCACGTCCTTGCTGCACACGGAGTTGATAATATCTATCAAGTCAAATGCTTAAACAATAATGACGCTCTTCAACTTTTCAGTTTGAAGGCCTTTAAAAGAGTCAGACCCACTGAATGGCTATCAAGAGCTATGCCAACAGGTGATACGTTATGCAGATGGTCTTCCGTTGGCTCTTGAAATTCTAGGATCCTTTTTGTGTGGTCGAAGTAAAGATGAATGGATTGGTGCATTGGAAAGACTTCAGGAAGATTCTGACAAAGAAATTATTAATAGGCTTCAAATATCTTTTGATGGATTGAATGAAAAAGAGAAGAGTATATTTTTAGATATTGCATCTTTTTTTCAAAGGGGAAAACAAGATGAT